>BOPP01000008.1:19811197-19825825 GCA_017312745.1 Gryllus bimaculatus | reverse complement strand
GGCGTTGGCGGGGAGTACGTGGCGGATTCGATGGCGGGGTAGCGGTGGTGGTGGCGGCAGTGGTGGCGGGGACAGGAAGCGAAGTGGGCCAAGGGTGTTGCTCCTCGCAGCAACGGCCATTGTGGGCGCGTGATGGCGGCGCTGGCGGTGGCTGAAAGGGGGGCGTGGCGCGCGTGGGGGGCGTCGCCCGCGAGTCACACGCTGTCCGCGGTGCGCTCTACTGTCGCGCCGCCGCCGTCCCGCACGCTTGCTGCCTACTGGCCAAGGTGGTCGCCGATTCTTCCCCGAGAGTACTAAAGAAAAAGGTATTTGATGAATTGCGCGATTGGGTGTACATAGAGTAATAGGCAATATTCAGCCGCCCACAAGACAAAGTGCTTGCTTTTTGATGCGAAGTTCGCTGTTCATATATATTGATGCGTGTGTTCTGAGTAATCGTAAAGTAGGGATATCTTTGTGATCCGATGATTTCTAGGGTTCCATGCTGGTTTAAGATTCTGAGACTGTCCATTTACTGAGAACCATAGCAATTAAAACCACGAGGTACAGATATGTAGCGGTTTTACAAAACATATCGATAGGCTCAAAGTAAGTAAGTAAATAAATAAGTAAATAAATAAGTAAATAAATAAATAAATAAATAAATAAGTAAATAAATAAGTAAATAAATAAGTAAATAAATAAGTAAATAAATAAGTAAATAAAATGAAATACAAACTAAAAAAAAGAGTGATGGCCTGTAATACAAGTAATTAAATTCGTAAATCTTGCTCCAAATTAATGTTGATAATAATTCAACAGCCTTTGTCTCAACGTGCTAATATCGTCGGCGTTGAGAACATCTCCATTACCCGTACATGTCCGCAGGATTAGATTTTCCGCTATTCAAAGTGAACAAGAACTTACTGTGCTAGTGACGGATTACTCGAATAGTAATTTGGGCGCTTTGAAACGCCAATTCACTAGACGAAGTAAATATTGGAAAAAAAGTATACGCTTGAAGCATGACTCTTGACACGCAAACTTCACCCACTTCCAAAGCCATAGTAAGACCATCTAGAAATACCCATTACACCGTACAGAGAGCCATGGAAGTGGGTAGTAACTGAAGAAGACTAAATGAGGATTCCTAACATCCTCTAAACCTTTAAGCAAGTTAAACCTGCGGTACTTCTAGTACAAGAGAAAAAGAATCAAGCTACATCTTGGTAGGTGCTAAGGTAAAAATAATACCCTTCTCTCTCTCCTCTATTTTAATATGAATCATCTATTTAATGTGTGTTGCCTATTTAGCGCATTACTTGTTTTCGTCGACCTTAATGGCTGACGAAACCAAAAGTTGTACAATATTATACTGGAAAACTTACGATAATGTCAAAGCTTTTGAGTAATCTCCTCTTGAATTAGCCAATTTTTTCGTCTCTCTGGCCGTAAGCATTCTATTCAATACAAAAGCAAAACATTTTACCATAAATAATAAACAATACTGCTCATAAATTGCATACACATTCTTCTACTCTGCAGCCAACAATGGGCAATTGCTAACGCCCTCGGTGTTGTGACAGATGTTGACAACTGACAATTCTATTCTACATATTATTCTGTTTACCAGAAAATTTAATGCTTTGCTCGTTCTCTTGTTCACAGCCACCCAATTTCAATATCACAGAGGCTTGAACGCGGGAATGTTCGAGAGAACAACATATTTTGCCAGTGAAGTAAATTTATGGAAACGAAATTGCCAGCTATTTGCATTTGCAAATGCCTTTACTTTTCGCTCTCATATTTGAAAAATAAAACTTCAGTAACTCAACACTTCACAAACCCATCACTTTTACTACTAAACCCATCCACAAGTTTGGGACATTTCTATCTGGCAATTCTGTGTTTATTTGTAACTGAGTGGTTTCGCCTGTTTTCACCAATGTGAATATTATCGTTAGTTGATTCATATAGTGTGTGCCCTCTGACGAATTTTTAGTGTCTGAGCAATCTTAACAGCGTTTGAATGTTAAAGCAAGTTTTCTTGAGTACATTTTCCTATAAAAAAACTTCCTCAGAGACAGAGACATGAGCTTCTGTTGTAGTCCGATACCTTTTGATTTAGACTGACGTGTTTTGTATTGAAAATGAAACGAAAATATAATAAAGCGACGAGAAACGATAGGTAGGCTGAAGAGTTCCACAAGCGTGAGATACGCATAACACGAATGCGAATCCTAAATAGTTTATTGCTTTCGCCGGGTATAGAAAACTTGACCTTCGCATGTAGTCCGAAACCTTTCTGGATTTACTTCTTTTGTAACGAGAACGAAAGTAAACGTAATGAAGCGACTGGAAACGAGAGAGGTATGCTGAAGTACCTACAAGAGGTATGCTGGAGTTCGTAAACTAGCTCAGATCACGATCCAGTCCAGTCGTAGAAAAGTCGAGTCCACCAAAGAAAAATAACATTTCCAATGTCATTTAAAAATACCATTTTCGGTTATAAAATTCGTATTTGTAGTTCTTTTGAGCTATAACGTCGCACACACGTCACATTATTGCTTTTCCAATACGTGGTCGCGATTGATTCTAGATGGGAGTACACACATGCAAATTTGTATCCCAGAATAGGGATGTTTGTATAAATGCAATTTCTAATAATTACTCTGTCAGTGTTGACGCTTTCGGGCTAAAACTTGGTAAGCATGCCAGGAGTATTAAGACACTTTAATTTTTGTATCACCTTCATATGTTGCCCACGTTACATTCTCAAACATTTCTGAAAAATTACTGTAATTTTTGTTTTAATTCTTTGAATACCTTTTAAAAGTACGGTATAGTTTCAATTTTCATTCAAATCTCTGAAATTTTGGAAATTGAAAAGTTCAAATATATTTTAAATCCTTTCCTACGTCTCGAACATGAAAGTCAGGGATTTCTTTCTCAAAGCAATTCATCCCTCGAAGTAACATCTGTAAATAATGTCACGTACAATTTATTAAAAATACTAGTAGTTGAGTCACTTTGACAGAAATCGGGAAATTTTTCAAGGAAATATGTTGCATCGGTAGTGTGTTAATTTATTTCCGACGTGCCCTGATTCGTACTGATTTGTGCGTGCGGGCAATGCCAAAGCTGCGAGGTTAACTTCGCTTCAATATTGCCGCCGACGGCTTCCTGCACTGCGTCTCGCGCGAGTAGCGCGCTCCGGCACGATTCCCAATTAGCCGAAGTATGCGTTTATTATTTCAGCGTTGAATGGCGCTGACGTTGTCAGCGGCAGAGGAAACCACGGAGTCTGCCCTCGCTCCGCGCGTTCGGTGCGGCCGCCCCCGCCGCCACCGCGGGGTGCCAGAGGGGGGTGGGGTTGGGGCGGGGGGCAGCCGGGAATTTTTTCGAGCGCGGGCGCGTGTGTGTGTGTGCGCGCGTGTGTGTGCGCGGGCGCGGCGCTCCGCCGCTGATTGAATTCTGCTGCCGGATTGTCCTCTCCCGACCGCCGCCGCCGCATTGTTCCCTGCCGCGTCAAAAGCTGGACATGCCTCCGCCTGCCGGAGGCTCCCGCCGGCGCCCCGCCCCCCCCCTCTCGCATTGTCCAATGCGTTCCCGTTCTCCATGCACTCACACGTGACCTGGAGGTCGCCTTCTCATTTTGGGTGCACGTGTCAGGATCGTTGCATGTCAGAGTTGTGGACACCAGATTTGGAAGGGTTGCCAAGAGATGCTTTCCTCCTTTCTACCCGAATTTTCGGTTTCGAAGTCGTGGGTTGGTTGCGAGCTAAAAAATCTTTCGAACGAGAAGTAACGTCGGTTGCGAAATGTCCAAGGTGTGGCAAATGATCAAACTTATTTCGTGGCAAAGAAAGTTCTAAACACTTATTTTTGCAGGCTCAAAACTCTCTCACAATGAATTGTTGTCGGGCACAACATTATTTATTATTCAATTTTTTAATGGATGAATACTTCACTGTTGAATCGTATCGTAAACTACATGGCTTCCTATTCTTCCACGTTTGCAATTGGAACCTGCTGAGTTTGAGCAAACTGCAAATCGCTATATAAGTTGGATATATCGGCTGTCGTTTATAGAGGAGTTACTCTAAGAATGGAGCGCTTTGACAAATGGAGAAATAAATGAACGTCACGCAGGGCATTGCAAGAGATTGTGATAATGTCATTTAGAAATGAGCTAAGTGAAACGAACGTACTGACAAAATGAGCGCATCAAAATGACTTGCAGTTGCAATTGCATGCCAGCAGTAGCTGTGAATGTCGCCCTTTTTATAGAATTCTCTCTATATATCGGGAACTCTAGCCGTCTCTACAGGATAGATTATGCGTCTCCGCAACAATCTTTCCCCAACACTCCCATGTCATTCTTTGGAGCTTCTTTCACCCCTCACTTTTCATTCTTTGCCCCCCCCCCCTTACAATTCTAGCCTTTCCAGCGTTTTCAACATTCTGCGCTGATGTGCGTAACTTTTTTATCATCTTCTGTATGTCATTTCCGTCACTACCATTCTTGATGGTGTAGTTAAATAGCTTGGCAAAGCTAAAACACGATTTGTCCGCGTTCGCAGCTTCCAGTGACCGACCTGCAACACTTACAGAGGTATAATCTAAATATATTGTAGCATGATTATATGATTGTTGGCTACAGTGCGCTATGAGTTAAATATTCGTTATAAACTTTCAAAATGATTTTTTCAATTTTTCAATTTTAATTTTCAATTTGATTTCCTAGAAACCATAAATACAACTGAAATTCTTGTAAAACAATTTTAGAGACCAAATTACATTGGGATAATGCCTGTTGCGTTGCTACAAAAGGTTTTTCGAAACTTTTTCCTCTATTTCTTTCTTCTCTAACCATGATTAATATTACGATAGTTGATTGAACAAAAAAAATGTAGCTATAAATATTTCTAATGAATTTACTGCAGTGTTCGTATAAATTTCACAATTGCTCTTTTTTACTACGATCTCCCCTGCATCATACAATCATCTCCCCCTCCATCACTGTTCCCCGCCGTTTCACATTCCCACAGTGCTCCCCTCCGCCTGAGCCCGCGTGGTCCTCGCTTTCTTGCCCGCGGCGTCGCCGTCGCACCCCCATCTCACATTCGCTTAGACCGGCTGTCACTCGCAGGCGAGGCCCTCTGTTCCCCTCATTTCGCCTATCGCTCTGCGCTCGCTTTCCTCAAACACGCCTACATCTCTTTTTCATCCCTCGCCCCCCCCCTCCACCCTCACCCGTCATCCCCCGGCCCACGCTCCGCCACGCGACGGCGGCCGAACGAAGCCATTTGAAATGCATCAGTACTTGTCTTCCCCTTCCCGCCGTCTTTTGGGGGGTCTGGCGCGCGTGATAAAATATCGCCTCGGCGCGCTATCTGGCGCTATTTGAGAGCGCTTGATTTCAGCCCGCGATCTCCCGCGTTTCCTCTTCGCTTCGATCCCTCTGGTTACAGGGCCTTCTGCCTAGCGCGCGTATGTTTCACATGCTGGGTCACACGACGTGCATTTAGAGATGGCTCGAACGTTACCAAATATTAATTTACTATTTTTTTAAAACTACGTTCTTGATACAACATTTTTAATTAAAAGCGTAAAAGGAGTGGTCGGAAGAATTAAAACCTTCAGTAAAGCTGTGTTCATCATTTATTCGTTTACTTTTCCGTGTATCCTTCCTATCTCTACACATTCTGTTTTTATTTAGTGATTAGAGGATTACGTGATTTTAACTCGCAAATCCTATTACATCCACCGTACTGTTGCCAACATTTATGTTGTGGGGAACGTCAGAGCCCCAGGAGAGTGAGTAATAAATTGTTTGAAAATAACCAACAGATGGGTCGAAAACGTGGATATTCAATTATGTAAACGTAAATCAATTTATATATCAACTTATTTGGCAGCTTCACTATTAAGCAGTAACAATTTTGCGAACGAATATTACATGCATATATACATTTAAAAAACGTGTATGCATTATTATGTAATTGTCAAGAGTAATCCAAGATTGCGTAACATCGGAGTAAATCTTGATTATTTACGAAATGACGAGTAAGCTAGTTCTGCGATGCAGATCAGCAAAGTTCAGTTATGAGTGTAATTTCTCAAGCTCTTTACATAGAAGTCCATTCAGGACTTCAATCCTTGAAGTTGGTAAACAATCTGAAAATACAATAGTAATGCACAGAACAGATAGTTGTGCAGTACACGTCTACTACGAGAACATGCATTCGTAGAACATATAGACTATTTTTTCTTCGATCGCAGCGTACATTTTAAATATCTGGGAATTTGGAAATAATACTTGACACATAATAAAAACATTTAGTATTTCCATTATATATGTAATATATATATATATATATATATATATATATATATATATATATAAACACTATTAATACATTGTATCATTATAATACACGTGCAACAACATTAGTATGTAAGTGAAAAGTTTCCCTTGCAATCGGGATTTTCATCGATCACTTTCTATTGGCGATGAAGTACAAGTTTTCAGCGTGAACTTCCACTTCACTCCCGTACTTAGGGATTCTCAACACTGCTGCTTTTCGAAACTTCGTGGGATACTCCGTATTTCCGCTAAACCCCACAATGTCTTCCAAACAGAGTGATCGTTCTCACGGAAGCTCCACCCGGCGGCGGCGGCGGCGACCTCTCGTCGGCCCCGAGGGGAATACGACAACCCCCGCACGTGCACGTAGATCATCGGATATTAAGTGCAGCGTTATTGTGAAATAGAGCTGCCCCTGTCTCACAAAGCGAGCCTTCCTTCTCTCCCTCCCCCCGATTTTACGACTTCTTGCAATTACTCGCGTTGATTTATGGGGGACGTCTTTATGGCGCCTCATTAAAAGTCCGCGGCCGGCCACGCCCCCCCTGTGTTGTTTTTTGGGGCGCCGCCGCCCTGCCGCCGCGGGCGGGGCGCGGAGAACACCGCGTGCCCTGCGGTTACGGGTTTCCGTGATGCGTTCTCCATCGAAGTGCGGTGCGTGCGGATGTGGGCGTGGCCGCGCTTCGATGATTGATTGATTGATTACTAGTGATTCCGGGCGCGTGAACGGCTAAAGGTCCCATTAGTCCCGTAATTGTAGTGCATGCTTTTTGTTCGGGTAGTTGTGGTTATCTTCGCCCCTCCGAATGGAGAGATCCGGCGCCCACCTACCGTCGGCTAGGGAGGAAGTGTGAGTGTAAGGGGTTCAGGTACAGGCTTCCGTACTTCCGTACTAATAAAATTAATATGAAATTTACCTGCAATGATTATCATTGGAATATGCGCGTATGTCGGGTAAACTATAAGGTGAGTTTAAGATTGAAAACTGAACTACAGTGATACATAGGCTTCCGTACTAAAGTGTACGGGTACGGATAATGTAAAAAAGAAACGATTCAAAAAATATTTCAATCAAACTAAAAACTGTCGGATCTTTAGGCACAGGTAAAAAGGAGATGAGGGTTTCATTAATGGGATTGGATTAATAGGCGTGTTCAGAGAATTGATTTTCAGATAATATTATTGTGTTTCTATCTATTTAATTAAAAAAATATTTATAATTATTTAATATTTTGAAAAATAATTGTATTTCATTATATTGGATTAGTTTTTAAATGAAAATGTTATAATAAGCGCGTTTTAATAAACTACGTCTTATAAAATATGTAAAGCATATAAAATTCGGAAACGATAAAAATGTTACATTCCCCACGAAAACTCTTAGTCTATTTTGGAAATCCTTCGTTCTCATTCATATAATGTCTGCGTATTGTCACGATGAACATTTTGCGCGTGCAGATCTCGTTCTTATTTTTCTGCATTCGCCATTATATGTGCGCGGAGCGTTTTCGCCCCTCCCCCTCAAAAACGTGACTTGCAGAATGGATGACAGTCGCGGGGGCGATGCGGTCAGTTCGGAGAAGCGGTTTAAGGCGAATGGCGTGTGTGGAATTTCCGGACGTTGCGTTGTCAGGCCGTGAATCGTTTGAGTCAAGTACATTAATATTTCGACGGCTTTTACGAACTTGGGACCGTAATTCAATGTGGCAGATAAGGTTTGGATTAATGGGTTTGGATTAAAATGCTGTAATATAAAGCGGGACGATTAGTTTTGTATAAAATTGAAGTTCAGTTTGAGGCTTCTTTTTCTCACGCCAGTAAAAATGTGAGTATGTGAGTATGTGAGTGTGTGTGTGTGTGTGTGGGGGGGGGGGGGGGCTTTCATAGGCGTCGGGTTCCGAGAGGCAGTGATTTGTTGATACACATACGAACTCTTTACATACTCATATTTACATACATACATGTACATACATACTGAAGGTTATTCACAATTTTGTTACTTTATTGGTCATTATTCCAAAGATTGTAATGCCTGTAAGACAGATTTTTTTACGAAATATGTTATTTTTCTTTCTCTCTTCTTCTTCTTATTATTATTAATTATTATTATTATTATTATTATTATTGTTTGGTTGTTGTTGTTGTTGTTGTGAACTATAGCCAAACCTTCTCGGTTGTGCTCTCGTCCTAGCCGGGTATACCGATAATGATGGTTCTGGACCTACTTTCCCACGGCGCTCCAGTCTGAGACAGTTCCTGTTTTATCTCAGTGATGTACACGTCTCGCTTTCGATAAACATTTTAAGAGGCTGACCGAATTTTGTCAATTATTTTGGCTGAAAATGTATTCCAGAT
Organism: Gryllus bimaculatus; assembly: GCA_017312745.1. NCBI lineage: Eukaryota > Metazoa > Arthropoda > Insecta > Orthoptera > Gryllidae > Gryllus > Gryllus bimaculatus. The sequence continues at coordinate 19,817,121 of BOPP01000008.1, read as the reverse complement.
TAATGTAATATCGCAGCACACGTACAATTACGTGATAGTAGAACATTTTGAGTTCCCTTCCAATTTCGGGTGGAGGTAACGAAGGTCCTGCAGGACACTGCTTACTCGAAAGAAAAGGGACAAATATTCATTCGCAGGACGGGACTCACTTTTCCTTTTGCAGAGCGAGTAAGGGATGACGCAGGTTAAAGAGCTCTTTTGACATTCAGAGCGGCACCAATTTTATTATTTATATACTGAAATATTTATAGGCCAGCACAGTGCAAATATGTATTTCACAATTGATGAGTAACTTGTGCATTCGTTTTAAGAAACAGTCACGTTTAGAATATCCTTTTAAAATTTTAAAGGGTTGCACTCCGGCCTAGGCAACGTTCCTCCGGCTATCAAGCTTCGTGGCCTTGGCCTTGTCTGGCGCCGGCGATTAGCGCAAGGAGCGTCCGAAGCGGCGCGGGGGCGGGGCCGGAAGCCGCGGTTGGCGCGCCGGAAATGCCAAGAGCCGCGCCGCGCAGCGCAGCGCAGCACCTCTACCGCCGCGGCATAACGCGGGCGCTGTGTGAGTGACGCGTACAAATAGCTGCGCGCGCGGTGACGCACTGCTGTCACCGCCGCCCCTTCTGCCGCGCGGCTGCCCTCCCCCGCCCCTTGTCGCCGGCTGGCGTGACTAAATGAAGCCCCTCCGGGCGACTGCCGACGCGAGTTGCTGGGGCAACAGCGGGGATCGTACGCCCGTATCGGCGTGTGGGGGGCTTTCACTGGCGCACAGAAGGCAATTTGCCCGCCCCAAGAGTGCGGCTCAGCGAACTAGCTTCCCGTGGTCTGATCCCGCGTTCGATTCCTGCTCGAGGCAAAAATAGAGTTGAAGCTTTAGTTTCCGTGCTGAAGCCTTCCAACGAAATTGCTTTAGGTCATTTGAAAACATGGTCATTAATATGTTAAAGTGATTTATTTATTATATATTAACTTTATTACCACCCTAGAATGCCTTATGGGCAGCGCACTAGCGCCCCGTGGTCTGATCCGGGACGTGATAAAAACAAACTTATAGCTTCTCTTTAAAATCGGCAAGTATCGTAGCTGTATGACGAAGTAGACGAAGGTAAGCTCAGTCCAGTACACCTGGAAGCTCGAGTTTGTTAATTACGGAGAAGGGAATACGTTATGTTTGCCGCATATATCTTACCCCCAAGCATGGGAATTAAACTAGGCCCAGGCATGGGGGACACCGTTAGCTAGCCTAACCCTCGACCCAATATACCAAATACTTACACACATCTTTATTAGGAATTCTTCGGGGGAAATACTTTTACTACCGACTGCATGTGGCTAAATTGCATGGTCGGAATTAAATATAATGAATACAGAAATAAAATATATCAGGAAAGGCCAGGGAAATGATAACATATAAAGTGGTTCTTTGGTGCGGGACGTGCGTAATATAATCCAACGAGAGTTCCAGTATCGACCACAAACACTTCTCCAAAAACCCACAAAGCGAGCACCCTGCGCAAAAGAGCATGCAACCGGACTCACAAAAACACAACCGATTGCACCGGTTTTATCCGCCTAAATTACTTCTCAACTTCCAGAGCAATTAGGTTCCTCTAAAAATCGAGCCCAAAAGGGGTCACGAGGGCCTTTCAGGCGCCATTGCCCCCCTCTCCATCCCACGCCCTGCGCCGCAGCGCTTACTCCGCCGCGCCGCGCCGCTGCCGTCCCACCGCACACACAAAGCGCCGCCCGCCCGCACTGTAGGCGCCGATCAAAGGCTGCGGTGATTGATGTTTGCTCTGCGCCATTCGACTGGTAATCGAAGCAGCGCCGCTACTAGCGCTTCCAAGGAAAACGGACGACTTTTCCCGGAGTGGGGTTCTCATATCTGCGGAAACACAAAGGCGGCGAAGTGAGTGGTGGATGGATGTACGGTAATTGGGTTAAAACGTACCATTATTTTTGATATTTTATTTTTTAAATTTTATTTTCGTCTATTTCATCTTATATTTTCATTATGAAAACGAGCCAATTAGAAACGCAAAGTTAAAATAAAGGACTTTAAAAATAATCACCAAAGCGTCCGTTAATTTACATTTTTGAAATTGACTTGATTGTATATGTCAAGCTATTTACAGTTTACGAGATTTTTTTATATGCTTAACGTGTGAAATTCGATGTTATTTTATTGTCCTTTTTAATTTCGTCCTAATCTTTAAAAAAATTCTCGCAACATACTTATTTGTATAGGGCAATATCGTGAAGTTTGCCAATCTTTTCGGTGTTTTCTCACTTTGGTGACAGTTAAATGATACATTAATTCCACTGATTGAGCGTTGAAATATCCTTAGTTAAATTTCGTGACAGTTTTAAATGAATGCCAAAATTGTGATTGTTTTGATGATTTAAAAGTCATGGTTATTAAGGAAGAAAACAAGGAAAGGGAGTTTCACATGTCAGAGAATGCGATGTCAAAATAAACTAAACCAAGGACAAGCGAAAGTGGACATAACGCTAAGATTTTTGCTATTCCACTTCATATTTTATAGGCAGAACCTCCATGTACAATTTTCTTGGTCCGATTCAGGATGAAGCCACATTTAAAAGTCTAAAAATGCCATATTAACCCCAAATCCACAGCCGGCTTTCATGCGAGACGTAGTCGAAAATCTGCACTGATTGATGTTTGAGCAGCGGCGCTCTGTGGTCCAAGCGCCCTCAATAGCGGTTTGCGTCACTCATTGCCCGTCGCCCGCCACCCGTGTGAGGCCGGTGATGGCAGGTCAACCACAGAGGCGGCGTTCACACGTACGCTCTGCTCCCGCCACGCTGGTCTCTCACCTCCAGGCAGTGATGCTCAGATTGTCCAGATAGTGATTACTAACTAAATCCGTAAGTGTCACGAAAGCCGAGTTTTTAAGGCTCTAGAACGCATTGCTTCTGAGACGCAGGTAAAGAGAGGTGCAACGCATTCTCTGTTGCAAAAAGATGTGCGCCATATTTTCCAATTATGACATAATTACGAATTCTTTCCACTATATCTAGAAGTAGCCTACATATAGAAGTAATATAGTGTTTGTTGTCGGTGTTTTCTTTAAAAAATGTCACATTTCCTTAGAGTCAGAGGGCATTATGACAATGGTGATAATGTTGTAAAAGAAATTGATGTGCGTAAGTGAGGAAGTGGCCTTGCCCACTTCTTCATCTCTTTCCCTCTAGTGGTTTGCCTTTGTTGTTCATTATGTGAAGAATCGAAGGGTAGTCATGAGGGATGAATGAAAACGATTGCTAGTTGATTACCCATCAGATGGTGTTTATATAGGAAACATGGTAGTATGAGAAGCCAATTCCTCCACAATCGCATGCTAGGCACGTCCCCTTTCCTTACAAGGGATTCATGTCCGCGGCCTTTGGCTCAGCGTACGTGGACGCTGCTCCAAGCCGCTCGCCACTGAGATTGGCTATTGCCCGACGGCCGTTCGGACCGGCTGAGTTGGTTCAGACCCAGTATTAGCGATGTCTCTGACATAAAGATCGAGTGTTCGAATCCCGACGGTGGCGGATTGTCGACACTAGCTAGTCAGCTAGGTCGAATTCAGCTGCTGTCAAGAGGTAAATTCTAGAGAGAACGGTTGTTCTGATCGGAAGCTTTGTGCAGTTTCTCCGATCAATACCAGACGAATGCCGGAGCAGTACCCCAGCAAACGGACTGAAGACGGTGCGCGGTCTTTCCTTCCTCTACCTTGTATCATCTCTTCTTATTCACACATTTAAACTTACTTGTACTCTCACACATGTCGGGAGTCCAATCGGAAACTTGGTGTATACCGGCTGAGGCGGTGCCCCCGTCTGGGGAGCAATCTGACGTGAGAACCCCACATTCCGACTTGTACGTAGGTCGTTCCGGTTCTCTGCATTCAATGGTGGAGGAACACCACTGAATCCCATGGATAAAATGTTCGCTACACTAACGGGATTAATAACCGTTAAGGTGCCCGGAAACATCATCCAATCATTCAATCAATCAAGACCGTTCAATGTTGGTTGTGCAAGCTCCTAGGAGCTGTTACAGTTGTTTCAGCGATGTCCCTTAACAGAAGTTTTACTGTGAAAACACGTAACTTTACGTGTGTCTGTGTCAGTGCCTTGAAATGCAACCCGCTCGCCGCAGCAGCCTAACCAAGCGCTGTAGCAAGCCGGACGGAATGTTGACAGAATTTTCGTTCTCACTAAATAAGAGGATTCAAAATATTGATAATTGACTCTTATTGAAGATGTCATTTCTTGAATGAATATGGACGTATTTCCTAATGTGTATTGGTGTTGACGAAGTCAACCTTACTAGTAACAATGAATAATTCTCTGGCAGCGAGTTCAGCGGTAACGTACATTACATTTTGTGTTTTTATTTTCAGTATGGTAACTGTAAAACTTTTATTGTTCTTGTGTAATTTTCCGCGTAATGTACATTCTCGTTATGTCTCTGTTTTGAACGCATGGGCTAGAGGCTCCAGGATAACCTTACTGGACGTAACGATCGATTGACTTTGTTGTATGAATGAGAACACTCGCTTCAAGAACCTCATAATTTCGTGTGTTCGAATGTCCTGAAACATTCGGCATAATTTCTTCAGTGTGATTAGAACCTTTCGCAGGCCATACCCACATTTACAGCATTATTTCGTCCTTCTAATGAAAATTATATCCCTCTGAATCATATTGGCAATACTGCAATTCTCTACATCGTTTCTTTGGGATAATTTCCGAATCATCGAACATCTCGTAGTTTCATTGATCAAATTGTTCTATTATTATAGCCAAAACTGAAGGTGTCACTTTCTCATAAACAGTTCGTAGTAAACAGTTTTCTGTTTTCGAGAAACATTTTTTCGCAGAGTATTATTCTTGAAATTGCCCAACGAGCGACACAATAATTTGTTTTCGTGGGATCTTGCCCACTTTAACCTCGTTTAGTCCCTCTGGCTGACCCGAATTCAAACAAAGCGGCGTCCAAAGCGGATCGGGAACAATCGGAAACCGTTTCCCGGGCACAATGCGTCTCGACGCGGCCTCCGTCATCATTAGGCCGCCCGGAGGGGCGGAGGTCCTTCTTCGGGAGGAATGGCGAGCATTTCAAAATACCGATGTATCAATATCGCAATATGTTGCGAGCCCTAAGCCTCTAACGTTAAATAGTATATCTGTATTTCGGTAAGTCGTGTTTGATTCCGAGTCCGGCTGTAAGAGAAAAGAGAACGAAGCGGTAAATTCTAGGTTTCTAGTTTCAATACACATCGTATGGCACCAATCTAATGCTTCAGTGTACATATTTTTAATCACACTCTCGTTGTGCAGTTGGAAACGATTTTATTTGTTGAATATTTTTTAATAAGTACCAATTATTATTCCTTACGTAATGCGAGTTATAATCCGAACCAGTACTTTTACGTACTCGCCCTTACGGAGGTACTTCGTAAGAAGAGAAAGTTATGTAATCGTGTGCAGGAAAAGTAGAATTTTCGGTAGAGAAACTCTTATTACAGGGTCCTGGTAACGAAAAAGTAAATAAATCGCAATTCCTCTATCAAGTGGTACAGCCAGAGTCCATATTTTGTGGGTTCTTCAGACCGAAATATCGATTGACGGCAAAACGTGTGTATGTCCGTCTATTGCCAACGCTAGCGGCTAAACCATTCGATAGATTTTCTTTAAAACTGATATTCCACAATCGATGTGTATGAACCCGAGGCTTTGAGAATTTCAAACGGATATTTTTCGACGTAATCGGATATTATTGAAACAATCTTAATATCAATATACTGATCTACTCAAGCAACAATACAAGTATCGTTACAGCAATCGTCATGCGTAGCAGAACCCAATGCATCGTGTCCATCCCTAACACTAGTCGGTGGCTGCAGCCGCGCGCGCAG
>BOPP01000008.1:19780828-19807837 GCA_017312745.1 Gryllus bimaculatus | reverse complement strand
CCCGACACTACGGCCGGCATGGGGAAAGCCAGCCAGGCGAACACAACGCCGAACGCCAGACTACCAAGGCCGCCCAATTGCAACCGACCGCGCCAGCCGCCGCCCACCGCGCCCCTTCCTGCGTCCGCGATAAGGCACGGCGGCAGCGGGGAACGCGAAACAGGCCCACCCGCCTAGCCACGCACAAAGACCGCACAACTGACCCACCCCGCCCCGCTCCGACCCCCTCCGCCCGCGACTCCGCGCCGCCCGCGCCCGCCGCCCAGCACAGTCGCTGTACCGCACAAACCGTCCGCCGACCCGCCTCGACAGCTCGACAGCGACAATCCGCTTCGCCTTCCCGCCACAGCGCCCGCCGAACCGCCGCCGCGCACGCAGGCCGCCGTCCGCTTAGTTGTGCCGTCCTGGACCACGCTTTGCGCAGTGAGAAGCTGGCACCCCCCGCCGCGCTGCAGCGCAAGGCGACGGGGACCGAACGGATGTTAGTTTTGTTGTTGTTGTTGTTGTTTTTTGTATTGTGAGGACGCGCGCAAAACGAGCGAGCGAGTGGCGTGTGTGCGAGCGATCACGTGCGTGGACAGAGCGGTGAGAGAGAGGGAGAGAGAAAGAGAGAGGACTTGACGAGACACGAGGTGACTACTTGGCTGACGCAGCCCGTGCACGTGGTGGTCGGAGCGGAGCGGCGCGGACAGCGCGTGGAGGTAAGGCTTCGAAAGCTATAAAGTGCGCACATTAAACTGAAAGAAGTAGTCAATAATTCATTGGTTTCGTTTTGATTCGCGGCGGAACTGCTTGGGCACTGACCCACTATTGCTTACGAATTACCAATGGCGTGCGATAAGGGAGGCCCGGAGGACTGATCCCTCGTTAAAATTTTTGAAAGCCCTTCGTAATAAAACATTTTATTTCTGTAAATAAGTTCAACCAAGTGATTTAACTTTTTTAACCTGTTAAATAGGGAACTTGTATAGCATTTGGGAAAGAAGCCTTCCCACACATCTTGCAACCCTGCTAATAGAACATAAAAACTATTGTATTTATTAAATGTTCCACTGTGTATTTTAATTTTCTTTGATTTTTTTTATTTTCTAGAAAAATATACGTGTAAATAAAAAACTTTAAAAGGAAAAAGAGGCCCAGGAATGCCGTTGCTCCTCTCTTGTTTTAGGCTGTCACCTTCCGTATTGCCAATATTAGTAATAGCGGGGTAGAGTCTATGCCATGTTTTTTTCATTTATTCGTAGACAGTGGTGTTGAATTCTTCGCAATATTAATAACCCTAGCCGGAAATCAAATTAGGGTCTCCTGGTTTACTACTTCTTACTAAAACGGTGTTATTTGGTATCAATTTTTAAGAATTGCGAAACCGGTGTAGTTTCATTCTGCAGAACAGATTCTTATCATTGTTGTGTTAAAAAAAAACGTTATCGTAGGCACAGCACGAATTTGTGTGGCTAGTTGTTTTTCTTCCCTTTTTGCTTACAAATGAAGAACTCATACTATTATTCAGAATTTATGAGGTTATAGGCATTGATAGCCAGTATTCTGCAACAAGTGCCATATTGTCTTATTTGATGCACGAGTTTACTATTGAAAGAAACGAATTAGCTTGTTTGTACTAGTCAGAGCTCAGTGTGACATTTGAATAACAAAACAACTTTCCTTTTCATTCCTTTCATTTCATTTCCTTCCATTCCTTTCAGATATCAAATGCTTCTTATAAGAATTCCGCTGTTCAATTGCATCTTGAATTGAATAGAATGTGCAATAGATGTTCGGTTATATCCACGATATATGTTTAGAAAATGACACACCATATGTATTTGGGACAATTGAATGGGTGAAAACTAGAACGGTATAAGCGACATTTTATAAATTCGCGAGAAAAACGCATTTATATTAGGCTATATATCAGTGCCAATGTAATTTCGTGATTTTAATGAACAATTGAAATACCATGGTTTTAATGATGACAAAAAGGATACACGACTTTACAGTGATATTGAAATTAAAAAAAAAAACAGTTTCCTCAGAATTTATAATTGTGTCACTAATTCCGTTCTGTTTTTCAGCCATTCAATTAATAGTAATTCATTGTTGAACTGAAAGGTCTACACGAATCTCCACCTAATAATGCGGGGATAATAACAGCGAGTCGTACAAATATCATCGTATATCCTTTTTTTAATATGGATTTCAGAACGCAAAAAAAATCTTCTGGGTCCAATCTGATGTTTTATTTTTCCCTGAAACATGACCGCAAATTTATGAGTTCTTCTGTTTATTTTCCTTCTTCTTTTTCTTCTATTGTTCCTTGTTACTCAAAAGGGTCACTTAACCTCTTCCAGGACGAATTCTTTGAACCTTGGTTCCCTAGAAAATATTATTTGTTGCTATGATCACTAAAGGGCATATATTCTATATCTCAATGTTGCCCTTACGAATGTACTTCGTAAGAAAAGAAAGTTATGTAATCGTGCCCCAGAAAAGGAGAATTTTCGGCAGAAAAACTCATTATTGCCGGGTACTGGTAGCGAAACAGTGAATAAATTCTTTAGCTAAATATAAAGTGGTCTACGTCAGCGCTTAAACCGTTCAGCCGATTGTTTTCAACGTTGATATTCCTCAATCGATTTGAATAAATTCCAGGCTTGGGAGTTTAAATGGATATTGGGGGGGGGGGAGGTTAAAGGTACTTTACATGAATCCCTAAAAACCTTTTCAAAAAGTTTCTCAAAAATGGCACCAAGATTTTTGATAAAACATTGTCTTTGGATAACATAAAGGACGCTTAAGAGAATGGTGCAGTTCTCACGTTCATTAATATCCCGTATTTTTTGAAAACTGCATAAGTGCACTTTTTTGGCGTCTTCCTAAAACTGTAATATTGAAGGTAGGCTTTTTCTTTAATTAAATCTGTTCCTTAAAATGGATCTTTACATAAGTTCATCTTCAATTTTTCGAAAATATGAGTAGATTTCCAGTAATGTTGCGCGTGATATAGACAATTAAAAAAAAATTACATCCAAAACTATTCCAAACGCTTTATTTATATTTTTTCACAGATACAAGAAGGAATGCTTAAAATATTGGCGCGTTTCTTATTTTCGTTGAGCTCTCTGAATTTTGAAAATTGCAAATTTGTAAAATATGCGAAAAAGTATTTGCTGATGTCGCACCACTAGTTCTTAAAATCCGTCCTCCTTAAATGTGTTTTGAAGCCGCCCTTACCCCTAGCCCAACGTTATGAGAGCCGTCGCTCGGCGCCTATGGCAGCGCGCGCTCCGACCCGCGTGCGTTGCAGCCCCGGCGACGGAGACAAGGGCGGGCGGCGTTTTTCGGCGGACGCGACGCAACAAGTGGATTGTCGATCAGACGCTCAGGCGGCGGCGGCGGCGACGGATCGCTTTTCGCGACGCCTCTCCCCGCGTCGCGTCGCGTCGCGTCGCGTCTCGTCTCGTCGCGTTGCCGGCGCCGCGAGATGATCCTGTGCGGAGCATTGGCGCTCGGTACAGAAGCCGTGAGCTTGCGCCGCGTGGGCGAGGTGTTGAATGGGAAAAAACGATGATGAGATTTGAAGGGTTTGGGACGTTTTTGTGTGTGTGTGAGTGTGTGTGTGTGTCTGTGATAATGTTACCAAGCATGATTAGACATTGAAAATGGAGTAACTCTTCTTTCATGTAGTCAGCCATAAGTAACCTGGAGTAATTCTCTTTGAACATAGTATTTTTAATCATGTAATTGCCTTTTATCCCTGTCGGGCAGGGACTCTTGGACGTGGTTAAGCAGTTCGGCTACCAACGCCGGCCAATACTCTCCCGATAAATGGATTGTGAATGAAGAATGGGCTGCTAAGAGAAGCAAGTGCTCTTCCTATAATAATCGTTCTGTCAATATCCTTACGATCAACCTGAATCCTTCTTGGGCGTTCTGTCGACTGGGTATGAAGTATTAATATTCTTCTGTAGTCCGCTGCCCACAATACATTGATGACGCACTTTATTATGCAACATTATTATTACTATCATTAAATTGTTTATGAATATGTTACGTTCAAGTAATTGCAGTGCAAGAGAAATTGTTCAATTACATATTTTCGTAGCAAACATCGTTCTTGCACAATAACGATATCGACATAATTAATATAGTCATGAATTATATTATCAAGTAGGGTGAAACCCGTGTCCTCAGTTCATACCTATGGGTATTTCTTCAATCATTTTTAGAGTTAACTCTGAAGATGACGGGTCAAACTTCCATATTAATAATTCATTGAAATGATTAATAGAATACAATTCAACTTCTTTAATACTAAATTTAAGGCTTTTTCCATTTTAAACTTTCCTTTTTTGTCAGTAGTATGCACTAATTGCGGTTCTCCTGGGGACCGAGAAGCAATTTTAGGGAGACCATAAAGGGGTCACTAGGGGGAAATTGCTGCCACACGTTCCCACGTCCCATGAAGAAATCGAATTTATTTCCTGAGACGTTTATATAGGTCTTTAGATACACTACCTTCTCTGAATCCAACAGCAAACGAATCGAAGGTTAGGTAAAACAAAAAAAAACGGAATATCAAAAACAACAACCTACAAAATGTGTTCATTTCCTTTTGCCATAACATAAAATGAATTTCTATACTCAACGGCATTTCTCTAAAGGAAAAAAAGGGCATTTCATTAAAACCCGCCCCCTTTCTAACCACCAACGTTGTACCGCACTAGTGCGCGCGGCTAGTGTTATTTAATCCTTCTCCCTCCATAGATGCCGAGTTCCCAAACGTGCGGTTGTCCGCGCGTGCGTACGACGCCGACTTCCTTTATAAACGTTCAAGAGCGCTGGCGGCCCTTCTATAACTCGAACTGCGGAACCTAATTGCGCGCCGCGAATACTGCCGAATTCTACCGCTTGATGTCGTTCCAATAGCTCCACGTTTTACGGAGAGCCGGTCAGTTTTTACTTTTTTATTGCTTACGGGGACGTTCTATCTAAAATTTGTGTGTGCATCATATCCTTAAATCATAAGCAGTAATTTGCAATAATAATAATAATAATAATAATAATAATAATAATACAATTTTTAGTTGCTCAAACTTTATGAAGTAATCTTGGATACACAGAAAATTGTTATAGATTAAGAAACATATGGAACGTTTTAAATCATCTGCAGTGGGTGCGTGCATTCCTAAGACGAGTAACCCTGAAAACCTCTGACTACAAACGCACGCTGAAGGTTGATGTCTTCTTGAGGATTCGCATAGTGACTGACCATGTACACTCATATCCGGTATTTTATAGCTTATTATGCTGCTGTACCGCAATAATCTTTACTGAGTTTATTTCCTGTGATGTAACATCGACTACAGACAACAATCATTGCCCCATGTACATATGTCACGTTATATTTTTAAACTGAGTTGATTGTGGGCTTCGATTGTATTCTTTCTCGTGAAGGAAATCCATCTGGCAAATAATGAAATACATTTTTTATTTAAATATTTTAGGTTGTTGATTAAAGCATAGTGTAAAATTCAAGAGTTTGACTTAAAACATTTCCTAGTAACCTACATTGGGACCAATGTATTAAATGAAATTAATTGATAATTACACCTTTTCGTCGTTGTGTTCTCAAACCCTTCGAAATATATTAATTAATGTTCTTGTATACTAAATTGAATGGAATTTTTCTTTTCGTAGAATATGATCCTCAATAAATACACAATTTACATTTTACTAAAGAGCTTCCAAAATAGTTTTAATCGTTCTCTATTTGGGAATATTTGACCTAAACAGTAGCATTTTTTATATTAAAGTTGTCATTGAGAGAGAAGAAGCAATCAGTTGAATGAAAATGAATTTTCAGTGTTAAAAAATAGTTCGTTGGTTGAACGTAGTACGTACCAGAAAAAAAGTCCCCCTCCTTTGCGGGCAACACAGCCTGCGAGGGGCTAAACGTCGCCACATAATTTTAACATCACCCCCCCCCCTCTACCCCGCCTTTCTTGGCCTCGGAAACCAAATATCTTAACTCGCCGGCGTCCGAGTTGCCGGTCCGTTGGCAGAGGTGGGGGGGGGGGATGGCGACGACGGCGTTCGGAAAACACGCTCCGCCGGCGCACCCCGGAACCGCCAGGCGCCCTGACACCCGCGTCAGCACATCGCGAGGCGGGAGCTTTTCAATAGCGCCGAGATTAATTATTCGGCGGACGCCGCGCCGCGCCGCGCCGCACCGCGCTGCGGTGCCGGGCGCAGCGGGCGGTGCGGGAGGCGGGGGGTGAGGTCCCGGGCGCGATGTTAATTTAATGAACCCCGGCGGAAGATTAAACGGCGCATTCTTCTTCAGCTTCTTCTCCGCCGCCGCGAGATTAAATCCCGGGCGAATCCTCGCGGCTGCGACGGCTACGGCGCGGCGATGGATGTGGCGGCGGGAGGCAGGTGTTGCTGGAGAGGTGGCCGTGGCGGCGAAGAAACGGTGGTGTTGTGGATGGCGCGTAGGGTGGAAATGAATGCGAGGGCTTAGGAGCCCGTGTGTTCCACGTGGGTGAAGGCGACGGGGCGTGTTGATGAGGTTGATGATGAAATGACGGGGATGACAAGAACGAAAGTAATGGGTATGGTTATAGTAGTGGAATAAAGGCGGTGGTGGTTTTGAGGATGACGGTGGTGATTTTGATGATGGCGGTGGTTGTTTTGGTGATGGCAGAAGTGTTTTGTGGCGAGGACAAAGACGATTTGGGTGAAGGCTGAGGCGGTAATGGGAATGGAAATTAAGGAGTGGCGTAAGGAGATAGCAATGGTTGCAGCGGTGGAGACGCTTGAGTGTCTGTAAAGGTGACTGCGGCCGCCAACGTCCGTAGAGGTCTTGGTGCGTGACAGGGTTTTTGGTGCGGTCTGAAGGGCTTGGGGCGTAGGGCTAGTGGTAGTGTGAAAGTGGCGAAGGTCTGGGGGTGAGGGCGAGAGGGTCGGCGCCCAGCGTCTTCACCAGGGGGAGAAATACGCGCGCTGCGTTTAATTCCGCGGCGGCGCTCCAATTGCTTCTTTCGCTCCGTAACCACTGTCCCGGCGTGCCGTTTCCGCTCTCGACGCCTCCGCCATCTCCATCTAATTCTCCTCCTACTTCTCCTTAGCTGTATGGCCACCAATTTTGTATCCCTCTCTGCTATTTTTTACGAATATTTTTTATACGCAACTTTTACGGATAATATTTATTTATTTATTGATTTTCTTGAAGCCTGAAATCTTCTACACTGTTGAGAAATTAATTTTTTTACCATGCACTAGATCCTAAGCTACTTTCGGTCACCTCAGAGCTCAGGTTAACAGACCTTGAGGACCTCCTCGTTTCAACATTTCCGATTGACCGGAGATCAATTTAGATGTTCATTGATATGAGATCCATTCTAACATCATTCCCCTTTTGCCCTCTGTAGTGCAGATATTCCCCTCGTGGTTTTTGCATTTTTGACGAACGATTTTTCGAATTTCGATTTTTTTTCTTATTCCATCTTTTTGAGGTCCTTGTCACTGTTGTATTTTGCTTTCTCATCCTCCTGCCAACTACACCCATTCTGTTATTACTACCTCCTGCTCCAACTCCTTCCTCAGTGTTATAGTGTACCTGCCTTGGTGGCCCAGTCGTTGTCACCGTTACTGCCACCGCCGCTGCCGCCGCCGCCGTTGGAACGAATGACGTAGAAAATGAAACGGCGTGGAAAAACTGCGACGTCGTGGTGGGTGTTAGGAACTGGCAGCGCTGTCTTGCGGCTCCGCGGGATGGATTTCTGAGGACGTTGCGGCTCTGTAGCTCTTTATGGCTGGGATTCTTGGGTCATCTATTACTTTTTAATGTCTTTCATTTTTATACCGTTAGTGCTTAACAAATTATATTTGTATCCAACAATTCTGTGTTTTGATCTGAATTTAAATTATCCCATTTTGTCACCAATAATGAACGGTCATCAAATTGTGAATGACATAAATTCAACATTGTTCTTTAAACCACTATTGTTTGGTAATTGTTATAGATGGTTCAATTGAAATAGATTTCATTAAATTGGAAAGTGTATCACTGACACTTCATTCTGTCCAATCAATGTTTTTAAATTTCCTTTCTATTAGAGATTAAGAATTTATTTTATTACTTTCAAAGAAGTGATTAACCGTTTTATAAATTAATTAGTTTAATACATGAACAATAATTATCTGATTTGAGAAAAATAGAACTAAACTCATTCGTTACACAATTGATGGGCTCAGTAGAACAGCGGGCAGCACATAGCCATTGTTCTGAGATATTGAAAGTTGTACCTGAACTTTCCTCATACAACGCAATACTTTCATAAACGTTTAAACTCAATACACTTGCATTAAATGCATACTGGATTTGCATGTCATATTGCACTAAAAGAATAATATTTGAAAATTAGTATTACGCTAATGCTTCTATTTCATAAAAATGTCGGATATCCTTCATTTGTTCTACTGCGCCCTTCATTAAAGACTTCATTTTTGATCAACTTAATCATCTTATGTGAGCTGCATATTTTAACTTTCGATTGTTTCAGCTGCTTATCATATCTCCTTTATTTACATGAACAATTATCCCGACCGACATTTATTTTTCTAACGTGTACATTTTCGCGTTAAACATACACTGATATGACTCTAATTTCCTTAATATTCGAAAGTTCTGTTCTTTTTCTGCTCTTTAAGTTCTCTTTTCCATCTATATAGTACGGTCGCCATAAGTTCGGGTCACCCTTTGCCTCCCTGAGCACGCGGCGCGCCATTTGCTCCGATTCCTCCTTTATTCGCGCCATTTGCTTCGCTTCGCTTTCCGCCTTCTATCATCAGGCCGCTTTTCTCCGTGCCTCCGCGTCGTGGTGGCGGTGGCGGCGCGATCGCAACGCGGCGATGGTCGACCTTTGGAATAATAACTTCCCTCGCCTCCGCCTCCTCGCCTCCCCTCCCCGCCCGCCCAGCCCCCTGGCCCCGCCCCGCTCCGCCTGCGCCTCGTTTGCCTCGGGGCGCCGCTTGGCTTCGCCGCCCGCCACCCCCGCCACCGCCGCCCGCCCCCGCCCCACTCCGCGCTACCGCTTATCGCCCCATCCCGTCTCACCGGCCCGCTTCTTCTCCGCTCTCACTCGCCCCACCACGCCTCACCGCCGGCCACGCCCCAGCTCCACCCGCCTACCCGCACCGCTTCTCGCTCCCTCTGCCCTGCCTGCGCTTCGCTCCGCCACCGCTCCGCCCTGCCGCGCTCCGTCCCGACCCCGCCTTCTCACGTCCTGCCCGTCACCCCTCGACGGCCCGTTCGTCTTGCCCTGCTGCGCTCGCCACCGCCGCCTGTCACCCCCCGCCATATCTCGCCCACCCCGTCCTTACCCGACGCTCCTCTCCGCTTCATTCCACCCCGCCTCCCCGCCCTCACCGCCCACCCGCACTGCTTTTCCGGTCCGCTCTGCCTGTCTGCGCGTCTGCACCACCGCCGTTCCACGCCTGCAGCGCTCCGTCCCGCCCTCCACCCCCCGTGGTCCGTTCGCCCTGCCCTGTGCCGCTCCGCCCCGCCACGCGCCGCCCCGCGGCCCGTGCGCCCTGCGGCGACCGCGGAAACAAAGCGCCTCATGAGGCGAAAAGTGCGCGCAGTGGGGGTACGGCGCGGACTTCGTCTGTTTCCGGATCGGCAAAGGAGGGGTCGAAGGGCTTCTTAAAGCGCAGCTGCGCCCCTTCGTTTTCGGTTGTCTTCCGGGAGAAATTTCAACAGCGGCCGCGAGCAGGAGATGGCCTACGGTTTGTCTGCTTACTTGCCAGGCCTGCCCTAGTGTTTCCTATTAGATGAGACTAAGCACAGCTCGTGCTTTCTGCTGCCTTTCATTCATTATGTAGGATTCTTTTATTGTGCATGCTGATAATATATAATAATGAAATACCTATTCTTATTCTGTGGGCTGCATCTTCGGATTACACATTTGCTATCTGCTCAAGACCCGATCAAGGACTCATTCACGCTTCACATTACTGTACATAAAGATAATAAGATATTTTTTGTGTATTATTTTTCACGTATTTTTTGTGTACTTTTCATCGTAATGTATTTCCATCGTACGCGGTGGATTGATTTTGCCACTACTGCTTTCAAATTACGAAAGTAGTGTTTCATAACGGTCGTGAATCAGCGGTCGATTTGGCCCCTTCCTGCTATAGCTGCGTGTGATATGTGATGGATACAACGAATTAGTGAATCTTTTTTTATATCTGGAGACATGTCTAAGGACAAGCTGTACCCTTTGATCAGAAGAGAATGAATTGGAAATTAACCGAAAAAAGCGTTTTACGTTTTCCTATTGATATTTCGGTCGCAGTAGAACGTCGGGTTGTCATTCCGAGACGAAAACAAATTACTCATGATCACTTCCAACCATTCAAAACAATAGCAGTAAATTATGGGTTTGGGCGCTAGGAATCTGAAGAAAACATGCGCTTGAGACGGTTTCACCTTCATGCATGAAGTTAACCACCGAAAGTATACAAGATTTTCGGAGGCAAGCTGTAAATAAGTCTGAGAGGAATATATATTGCATAATGATTGTCCTATTATGTAATTTAATTATTATAATTTATGTAGTTTAATTGTTTTATTTAAATATCATTTGTTGTAATTAGAAAGATGTTTTCCACTACTATTTCTATTAATGTTAAATTTGTTGCTACTATCATTAACAGAGACGAAATTTACAGACAAACGGTGTCTTGAAGTTAGCAAATTTTATTGTCTCACGAGTCCTGCTGCTGCATTAAAAGTCAAAAGATTCGCATGTTGTAGAAATTTACTTGTATTTAAGTAGAGGAGCAACAAATGTAAAGTGGTAAACAGTAATGTTATTTTTATATGATACAATTAGATATATATGTACATAGTATACAATTGTACCAATTATGTTATATAATTATATTAAATAATATGAAATTGGTAATAACCTAATTTGATAAATAATTCAAAATTAAGTAAATGTGTAGTAAACAATACGTTTTTATCTAACAGCTATATTTTACCTCTAAATAATTACTTTTTGTACTTCACGCTCGTCAAAATATACTGGTTTGCCTCCCGCCCCAGAGGGTCCATCTATAAATGTGGCACGGGGTGTGGGAACGCTGGAGGTAGAGAGGGTGGGGTCGTGCCGCGCTGCAGTGTGCGCTGGTTGCGGCGGCTGCCGCCAGATGTCCCTCGCTCCGCTGCAGCTCCTCGCAGCAAGGCGCCCGCGCGTCTGCGACGAAGCCGGCGCGGCGCCTGGCACTCGCCTGCCAAGCTTCCTCAAGCCAATCCTCCTGGATGTGGGGGAATTTTATGTTTGTGGATGTGGACTTTACGAAGATTGTAGAATAATAGAGAGCACTCCGTTACGTGGGGCAGAAATGCCTTAAATCACGAGTAAACCCCAGAAACAATAAGCGTGTACCTAAGAACAATGATATATGCGAAGTCGTGAATAATTAACAGATATTTCTGAAATGGAAAATCTTCTTTATTGCAAACAACATTTGTATTTTCCGTTAACTAATTTCTGAGCTGCTAGTGACTGCACTTTGAATACTCAATGAGGTATTATCAAAAAAACTAATTTTGATGACCGACCGTACTTCACTCACCTTTGACCTCTCTGTGTGATATGTATTATTCGTTGAAAATGATTCCTTCTGTTTGAATTTATTTCATTGTGCTAAGAAGCATCACAGAAACCATTGAATATTTTTATTGATGTAATAGTTTGTTATAAGTTCAGCTATTTCTATCTGCAATGAATGTCGTTTACTTCGAATTTTCTGAGTTGGGGAATGAATTAATCTGGGAAATTTGTTTTGTGATAATGGCAACACTGACACGGTTTGCCTCTAAAAGTAACGGAGAATAATTTCAGAATATGATATTCGCATATTAAGCCAACTTGCAAATTTGAATACCAAAAATATTGAATATTTTTGATTTGAACGTTGGTATTGGCACTAATTAATGTATTCATAAAATGCGCATGTACTGTTGAATTTTTCATCCGATCTCAACTATCAGTTTATGCAGAAGCCTTCAAAGAATTAGTGCTCATTAATAGAAAATTGACATCGGTGAACTCTATGATAAAATCAACCTGCATAAATAAAACTGTACGTAATGCTGATTGACAGCTAACCCCTTGGAGGTGGCAAAAAGGTCAAAAGTGATCGCATTAAGGCCATGGTTGCAAATAGATATGAACACTTTTCCAAAGAAGGTCGTGATCGAACAACTACTTGAAGATGTTCATTAAATTTGCTGATCTCTTCAAAGAAGCTGGCGGGTAGTGTGTTTGTAGTAAAAGGAGAAAATATATAGGGATAATTATCGATTTCAGTTTGAAAATTAGTACGTTGTGGTCGTTTTAATAATAATAATAATAATAATAATAATAATAATAATAACAATAACAATAATAATTAACAAACAATAACAAAGGAATTGTCTTAACATTATTTCTTTGTTTTGTGCATTAGAATTCATTGTGAATAACAACTGTAAAAATAAATATGGGATGAAAGAAAGAAACACTCCGTCTGGAAATTTGAATTTAATAAAATTTAGTTTTAGTCATTTCTCTAATCCTTGTTCTATTTTCTATTAAGCTTAATTTTTCGAATTAAAATGTAAAAATTCTTAAGCAATAATTGGAACGTCGTCAAAATGCTTGAAATATTAGCTAATTATGTATTTCACCATTCATTGTAACGCAGGGGTAATATTTTATTTAAATTAATTCAACAAATATGAAGACATACATTTTTATAATAGAGTTTTATTCATAAATATGATTTCCCTTAGGTTAAGAGTTGTTGATCTTCTGGAAACAACCCCATTCTCATTACAATGAACTTAGTAGTATAACTTTCCTTTTAATATTAAACTTATCTATGCACAATGATCTTAGTCTAATAGTGGAAGATTATGAAGCAACGTAATGTACCCCTCTTAAGTTAGAGGAAAAAAAAGTTTGTGTAATCCAGACATTTTCACTCAATATACTTCCAGCTAATTCCTGTACTCGTACTGTGATTGCAAGATCGAGTTGATAGAGCAAGTGTATTGGTATTGTGGTGAGTTTCCGTTGGCATTTACAATGAAATAAGCAGCGATACGTGGTCATTTTGTGGATTCCATACAGCAGAAAACTGACGATGTTGGCTAAGCCATCGAAAGCTGTTATTGTAATAAACAATATTGTTGGTAATGACAATATAATTATTTCAGAGCAAGTGTATTATTATCATCGTTTTGGAAAATTCTACGATCATTATTGTGGCTACGTGAAAGGTTGTAGTCATGGTGCCTTCAATTATAAGTTTGACAATAAAAAATCATCAAATATTAAGTAATGATTTAAAACGGAGTATTTTTTAATGCGCAAACTTTTAAATTTGAAAGACAAATGCAAACCGCTACCTTTGATTGTAATCGTTGCGAAATATATATCTGTATGATTTACGACATTCCATTATTGTATTAATCGATAAAAG
The DNA here is from genome assembly GCA_017312745.1 of Gryllus bimaculatus. Classification (NCBI taxonomy): domain Eukaryota; kingdom Metazoa; phylum Arthropoda; class Insecta; order Orthoptera; family Gryllidae; genus Gryllus; species Gryllus bimaculatus. The sequence goes on along the minus strand of BOPP01000008.1, from coordinate 19,794,295 downwards.
CGAATATTCAAATGGATGAGAGGTTTTCGTATGAGAGCGAGTGAGGTCGTTATGTTTTGCTATTGGTTCACATCGATTTTCCTTTCTGTTTGTTCTCGACACTCGTTTATCTTTGCTCTTTTCCAACGTTCCTGTCTGCTAGCCTTTGACGTTTTCCTTCGATCTTTTATCTCATTTTCTCTAGCTCTAACAATATTATCTTCACTGCCGGATTGTTTGGTGATACATCAAGCGGAGAACGAAGCCAATATACCTCATTGATTGCGTCAGAGAATAGAACTCTTCTCTTCGAGAAAAATGCTGTTCGCGATCGTCTTTCTCGGATTCGACAATATGGCGTTCCCTTTGATATCTTTAAAAACGTTTTTGCCACTGCTTTTAGAGCTGTCTCCGAGAACAAAATACCGATGTCATTTTTTTGTATTCTGAAAACCAGAACTCCTCCCCTTCATTGAAAGCGTCGCAATTTAATTAAGCTATGTCTCTAGTAATTGTTGCTGATTTTGTAGATTATTGATTCATGTACAAAACATGTTTAAAATTCTTCAGCTGGTCCGCTGAAAAAAAAATTGCACGTTCTAGAATCCTAGAGCTAATGCATATACTGCCCACTTCAAAACACAAATTAAATTCTTGTGGGGGTTCTCAGTCTTTCTGCCCAAGCTTTCTATTACTGGGCAACGGTTACACTTGGTTCGAGAGAAACGACGAAAAAAAAATTAAATTCCATGCAAATAACGTTGACTCTGAAAGAACCCAGCTTAAACAGGACCCACCATTTTTGTGTCGCATGCAGTATGTTTTTCCGCAAGAGTCATTTGAAATATTTAATTTGCTTTCCACCAATATTCGCTTTGAGGGTAAAGAAAGCGGAAACCGAGGGGTTCATTAGCAGAGCTCTCGTTGGCAGCAACGACGGCGGCAGCGGCGGTGGGTTCATCTGTCGGGCAAGATGGCGGGCCCGGGGATGGGGGACCGCCCCGAAGCTTGCAGCTTCCCCTTTAACTGAGATTCCATTTTTCCTCCCTCGTCGCAGTTTTTAAGGGGGTGCAAATTATTTAATCTATTTCCGCAGCTGGTGGTTATTTCCGTAAGTGGATGAAGCCGCAGGACGGGGCGGCGCAAATCCTCGGGATTTTTTTTCATTCTGGAGGGAAGGGGGCGTGGCTGGCGGATGGTCCTACCACCTGCGTCTGTCCCGTCGGCCTAAGCATACGAACGACAGGTTTCCGCCTCTGCAAGGACGGCACCGGACGACTACCCCCCTAACAAACGGTCCATTTGAGGGAATGGAACTCTGCTGGGGCAGAAACAAGGCGCTTGTGGGGGGAGTTACCGGTGGAAATTTGTAGGTGACGCGATGCACCTGAAGCTTTGTAATTGAAGCAGAGAAGAAACAAACGATTATGCTCGTGCTAGAATATTATGTGAACAAAGAATAACGTTGCCGTCGGAAATACAGTTAATGGTTTGCTATTACATGTTTACTTTCTCTCATACTACTTTCGTAGTATAGAGGACATTAATTAAATCTGCGGCAAAATATGTTTTTTTTTTGTAGAAAAATTCGGATTGTAGATCCCTGATACCAAAAAAGTTAATAATCCTTGTTCCTATGAGGAGAAAATTGCTTCCTGTATGTAACATATGTGCGGAGAATCTAGGTTTTTTTAGTCCATGCTACCGAAAAAATGCTTCCGTCTGTCCTTCTGATTTTCGTTTAATTCTCTTAATTTTTTTAAAAAAATTCAAAAATTCTAAATTCTTTGGCGCTTTTATACGAATCCAGTACTGAAAAATAAATCTTTAAAATTCGTTCTTTAACGATCATGAACATTGTTTTCAAAATCTGAGTATTTCAAAATATGAGCGCCATATTATGTGAAATGTGGTAATTTTAAAAACAAAATGGTATGGTTTTTTTCTCAAAACAAAACAAAACAAAAACTACTATTTTTCTGTAAACGTCTGATACAGATAGTGCTCAATTATGAATTGAATTACACGACGCCATTTTGATATATTTTTTGATTTTTGAAAAACTTACTTTTTACTTTTTAAAAACGAATGTAATTTTTGAAAATGCCCCTCACGTTGTTAATATTTACATTATGGAGGTTAATGCATTATGAAGTTGTATTTCAGACAAACTATGTCCTAGAAAGTTTCTGGAAAACAAACCAAAAAAATCTGTTAAAAATGAAGTCAAACTGGCGCATTTTCAGAAATGACATTTTCTCAAGAACTGTTAAAAATTCTTCAATGAAAACTTGCATATAGGACCATGTGTTTTGTAAAATACCCTTGAAGGTATATTTCGTTTCTAGTATTAGATGGTACCGAAATACCGATAATATGTGAAAAAAATGTGTTTGATATGTATCAGCTCTGAAGGGTAGCTTGCGGCTGAGAAGCTAGCGACTACTGCACTAGTTTGCTTATAATCTAAAATGCATAAAGTGAAAGTTAAACTTCTTTGAACAAATTAAAATAATAGGAATAATGAAAATACTATTAATAAAATTCGACAAAACGGCAAGAAAACTTTTTACGAAACCCACTGTGTAATTATTAAAATCATCGTATGAGTATTCTTCGAATGCTTATAGCATATAAAATACCGAAATAATATATGATTTTATTTTGATCACCCTTACCAATTTTTTGTGCTAACGTGTTCTGGAAATATCTAACTATAGTATGTTGAAACAGCTAATTGTGAGAGTATTTATGGGTAAAATCAGGTATTCACGGCTGATATATATGTCATCTAGAAATGGTCTCTCATTGGCTAAACTGTAATCGTCATTCTCTGAATGTTTGTCAGTTTGTTTACGGACCTTGTGAATAAAGATAACAGTTCATTGAAACATTTGGACACACAAGAGCATTGTTAATATAGTACACATAGGTGTTTCGAGACCGGCGCAAACAACATATGTAAATAGAGATAGAAAAAATTTCATTCGGCTAAATTTGATGTGTAAATAAAACAATAATTTACATATAATTTATATTCTGATCAGAATAGTGCGTTAATTGTGAATGTGCAGCAGTGAGGTTACCGGAATTTAAAGTACTATATACAATTGCGATCTTGCTGCTGTTTCAAAATATCTTGTTTCAATGTCAATCTCAAACGAAAAAAAAGAACCGTTGGAGTATACCAGATCAATGATACTGTAACAAGGAAACTTGTTAATGTATCATGGATCTGGTGTACTTCTACGGTCCTTTTTTTTTCAGTGAATATATTCAGAGCTTTTGTTTAACAAGAAATATTAAGAAAACACTAATAATGTACATTGGGTTTATATATATATATATTATATATATATATATATATATTATATACACATATATGAACATTACACACACACACACACACACACACATACACCATTCATCGCTTCTATGAATTTGGCCGTGAGCCATACAATCGTAAAAACCTTGTTCTTCATTAGAAAACAACATTAATATAAGACTGAGTACAAGGTACGTTTATGCTTCAATGTGTTCATCACATACATATTCGTTCCGTGAAAGCAAAGAGCGTTGTTGCCTGCTGAGCGCCCGAGTTGCCCGACACGCCTCCTTTTACGCCAAAACTATTTCTCTCGTGTTACATTCCGTACCACCACGCTTCATCTTGCGCATGCGAACGCGCCGTGTTATCCAATATCGCCGGCACCAAAAACCGAGCAAAATTCCGCGTCCCAACTTGCAGGCAACTTTAATGAGCGTCGGACAAAGTTGGCCATTGAGCCGGCGCGTGTCGCCGCTCGGGCCGCGCGCGCGGGCGTTGAACGCCAGGCGCCAGTCAGCCGGGGCGACGTGAGGGCTGCGTTCATTAGCAAGTTGCCACACCCCGCCAACGCCACGCCAGCCACGCCACGCCACGCCACGCCACGCCGCTTCGGCGCCGCGCGCGCCGCAGGATTTCACTGGGTACTTGCGCTCTGATTTCACTTCGCAGCTGTGGTGGTGTTTTTGAGCTCTACGCTTGGAGGCCGACAGTACTTTCTCGCCCCGCTTCACTCCCCTTCGCTGCTGCTGCTGGCTGCTGGGGGTATACGGACGCGACTTGTTTTGCCAGGCCTTCCTCCTCTCAGCTCTTTACCGCTCGTCGCTTTACGTGGCTTCACCCCAATCTCCGTAATTTGTATTTTGACTCGTTCCTCTGTGTTGCGCCGTCTCTTCATACGCCTCCTTCTCGTCCACTTCCTCCTTTCTTGTCACCCAGTTTTTCATCAATTCGCCCCGAGACGCACGAAGTCAGTCAATCAATCAATCAATCAAGACGCACCACGCATTGCGCTTTATTGGCAGTGATGCTGCAGACCAAGAAATACAATATCGTATGGGTAGTGGGACTGTAAATCGTTGATAACGCAGCAGTTGCACACTCGATAGTACCTTTCCACCGTTTTTGTGTTCACAAATGGGAACTGGGTAAACATTAAGCTATAACAAAGCACAAAAGGACCTCACTATTTAGTAAAGTAGTAGAAGTAGTAGAAGAAAGGACGAGTGCTGATTAAATATTTGTGTTCGATGCATAGACTTCTTTCAAAACACGCATGAGAAAATGATCACACAAACAGTATGTCGGAAGAAAGTACACTTTCACAATTGAAAAGGAAGATGTGTTCTGTTCTGAGGCAATCAAGACGAAACCATTAAGAAACTCCGTTCGAGGAACGAAAACAAATGATAAAAGATAGGGAAGCAAATGCGATGGATGATCAGCGAGAGAGACGAAGTGTGTTTTGTGTAGGGAGGGAGGGATAGGAGGTCTTAGAAGGAGATTGGTGCAGGGTTTACTTCAATACAATAGAGCTTGGAGAGCGACAGCGTCGAGAATCCACATCAACTGATTGCTTCGCAGTTCTACGCGTTGTCTTGCATCCTTGTCAAGTTTATGCTGTTGCGTGTCCATTGCGTATTGAAGTGTTCAAACTCTCTGTTTCTATTTTTATGCTCTAATGTCCGTTTTCTCTATTAATTATCTTTTCCTGAAATAAGAGTAACAGTCAATTAAATAAATAATAATAATAATAATAGTAATAATAATAATCTGCCGATCCGGGTAGCCGAGGTCGCTAAGGCAATGTCGTAGCTGTCTTCGACCGAAGGATCATGAGCTTGAATTCCACCTCGCGTATGATTGTGTGTTTATGAATGTCCACTCATCCGTCATCATCTCAACTTTATACCTCCAGGGCTAATTACTCTGGGGTGGAAAAATGGATTCGGCTTATAAGTTCTGATCTGTCGGTCACGACCAGAGAGAGATGTGCCTATTATACGCCCGACCCCCCCCGCCCGCCCAAATTTTTTAAAAAATTTAAATTAAAAATTGGGGGTTAAATTTTAAATGGGTAAAATTTTTTTTTAATATTGGGTTTTTTTTTTAATTTAAAAATTTTAATTTTTGTTTTTTCTAATAAAAGAAAGAATGGTTTTTAAACTACACTTTATTTCCTATTTAAGGTTTTAAATTTGTTTGCTAACTATCAATTAACGAAGACGAAATTAACAGAACGAAGACGGTGGTCCTTGAAGTTAGAACTTTTATTGTCCTCACGAGTCTCCTTTGTGCTCTGCATTAAAAGTTCAAAAGATTTTCGCATGTTTGTAGAAATTTCCCATGTTTTAAAGCTACGAGGAGCAACAAATTAAAAGTGGTGAGCAGGTAATGTTATTCTTATATAATACATATTAAAGATATAGGTTCATAGTATAAATTAATAAACTATTATTGTTATATAATTATGTAATATAATATGTAATTGGTTAATAACCTAATTTTGATAAAATAATTCAAAATTAAATAAAATGGGTATTAAAAATACGTTTTTATCTAACCGCTGTATTTTAACGTCTAAATAATTACTTTTTGTAGCTTCACGGCCTCGTCAAAATATCCTGTTTTGGCCTCCCGCCCCAGAGGGGTCCTCCTAATAAATGTGGGCAGACGGGGTGTGGGAAGCTGGAGATAGAGAGGGTGGGGTCGTGCCGCGCTGGCAGTTGGTGCGCTGTTCGCGCGGCCTGCGCCCGATGGTCGCTCGCGTCGGCGCGCTCGCTCAGCGGCAAGGCGCCGGCGGCGTCTGCGAAACGAAGCCGGCGGGCGCCTGCACTCGCCTGCCAAGCTTCCTCAAGCCATTCTGTGGGACATTGTTATGTTTGTGGTGGGAACTTTACGAAGATGTTTGAATAATAGAGAGCCAACTCCGTTACGTTGGGGCAGAAATGCCTTAAAATCACGAGAAACCCCGAAACAATAAAGCGTGTACCATAAGAACAATGGATATATGCGAAGTCGTGAATAATTAACGATATTTCTGAAATGGAAAATCTTCTTATTGCAAACAACATTTATATTTTCCGTTAACTAATTTCTGAGCAGCTAGTACTACTCTTTGAATACTCAATGAGATATTATCAAAAAACTAATTTTTGATGACCGACGTACTTCACTCACTTTTGACCTCTCTGTGTGATATGTATTATTCGTTGAAAATGATTCCTTCTGTTTGGATTTATTTCATTGTGCAAGAAGCATCAACAGAACAGAACCTATGAATATTTTTATTGATGTAATAGTTTGTTTAAGTTCAGCTATTTCTATCTGCATGAATGTCGTTTACTTCGAATTTTCTCATCGTTGCTAATTTTGTTGGGGAATGAATTAATCTGGGAAATTTGTTTTGTGATAATGGCAACACTGACACGTTTGCCTCTAAAAGTAACGGAGAATAATTTCAGAATATGATATTCGCATATTAAGCCAACTTGCAAATTTGAATACCAAAAATTATTGATATTTTTTGATTTGAACGTTGGATTGGCACTAATTAATGTATTCATAAAATGCGCATGTACTGTTGAATTTTTCATCCGATCTCAACTACAGTTATGCAGAAGCCTTCGAAGAATTAGTCCTCATTAATAGAAAATTGACATCGGTGAACTCTATGATAAAATCAACCTGCATAAATAAAACATGTACGTAATGCTGATTGACAGCTAACCCCTTGGAGGTGGAAAAAGGTCAAAAGTGATCGCATTAAGCCATGGTTGCAAATAGATATGAACACTTTTCCAAAGAAGGTCGTGATCGAACAACTACTTGAAGATGTTCATTAAATTTGGCTGATCTCTTCAAAAGAGCTGGCGGGTAGTGTGTTTGTAGTAAAAGGAGAAAATATAAGGGATAATTATCGATTTCAGTTTGAAAATTAGTTACGTTTGTGGTCGTTTTAATATAATAATAATAATAATAATAATAATAATAATAATAATCAATAATAATAATAATTAACAAACAAATAAACAAAGGAATTGTCTTAACATTATTTTCTTTGTTTTGTGCATTAGAATTCATTGTGAATAACAACTGTTAAAAATAAATTGGATGAAAGAAAGAAACACTTCCGTCTGGAAATTTGAATTTAAATAAAATTTAGTTTTAGTCATTTCTCTAATCCTTGTTCTATTTCTTATTAGCTTAATTTTTCGAATTAAAATGTAAAAATTCTTAAGCAATAATTGGAACGTCGTTCAAATGCTTGAAAATATTAGCTAATTATGTATTTCACCTTTCATTGTAACGTAGGGGTAATATTTTTATTTAAATTAATTCAACAAATATGAAGACATACTTTTTTATAATAGAGTTTTTTCATAAATATAGATTTCCCTTAGGTTAAGAGTTGTTGATCTTCTGGAAACAACCCATTCTCATTACAATGAATTAGTAGTATAACTTTCCTTTTAAATATTAAACTTATCTATGCACATGATCTTAGTCTAATTAGTGGAAGATTATGAAGCAAACGTAATGTACCCCTCTTAGTTTAGAGGAAAAAAAAGTTTGTGTAATCCAGACATTTTCCACTCAATATACTTCCAGCTAATTCCTGTATCTACGTACTGTGAATTGTAAGATCGAGTTGATAGAGCAAGTGTATTGGTATTGTGGTGAGTTTCGATTATACAATGAAATAAGCAGCGATACGTGTCTTTTTGTGGTTCATAAGCCAGAAAACTGAGATGTGGCTAAGCCATGCGAAAGCTGTTTGTTAAAACAATATTGTTGGTAATGACAATATAATTATTTCAGAGCAAGTGTATTATTATCATCGTTTTGGATAATTCTACGATCATTATTGTGCTACGTGAAGGTTGTAGTCAGGTGCCTTCAATTATCAGTTTGACAATACAAATCATCAAAATATTAAGTAATGATTTAAAACGGAGTATTTTTTAATGGGCAAACTTTTAAATTGAAGACAATGCAAACCGCTACCTTGATGTAATCGTTGCGAAATATATATCTGTGATTTACGACATTCCTTATTGTATTAATCGATAAAAGGAATATTCAAATGGTGAGAGGTTTTCGTATGAGAGCGAGTGAGGTCGTTACGTTTGGCTATTGGTTCACATCGATTTTTCCTTTGCTGTTTGTTCTCGACACATCGTTTAATCTTTGCTCTTTTCAACGTTTCCTGTCTGCTAGCCTTATGACGTTTCGCCTTCGATCTTTTATCTCATTTTCTCTAGCTCTAGACAGATATTATCTTCACTGCGGATTGTTTTGGTGATACATCAAGCGGAGAACAGAAGCCAATATACTCATTGATTGCGTCAGAGAATAGAACTCTTCTCTTCGAGAAAAAATGCTGCTTCGCGATCGTCTTTCTCGGATTCGACAATATGGCGTTCTCCTTTGATATCTTTAAAAAACGTTTTTGCACTGCTTTTAGAGCGTCTCGAGAACAAAATACCGATGTCTTTTTGTATCTGAAAACCAGCGCTCCTCCCTTCATTGGAAGCGTCGCAATTTAATTAAGCTCTGGGTCTTAGTATTGTTGCTGATTTTTGTAGATTTGTTGATTCATGTCACAAAACATGTTTAAAATTCTTCAGCTGTCGCTGAAAAAAAAATTGCCGTTCTAGAATCTAGAGCTAATGCATATACTGCCACTTCAAAACACAAATTAAATTCTTGTGGGGTTCTTCAGTCTTTCTGCCCAAGCTTTCTATTACTGGGAATCGGTTACACTGGTTCGAGAGAAACGACGAAAAAAAATTAAATTTCGCATGCAAATACGTTGACTCTGAAGAACCCAGCTAAACAGGCCCCACCATTTTGTGTCACATGCAGTAATGTTTTTCCGCAAGCAGTCATTTTGAAATATTTAATTTGCTTCCACCAATATTCGCTTTGAGGGTAAGAAAGCGGAAACGAGGGTTTTCATTAGCAGAAGCTTCGTTGGCAGCAAAGACGGCGGCAGCGGACGGTGGGTTCTCTGTGTGAGCAAGATGGCGGGCCCGGGATGGGGACGCCCGAAGCTTGCAGCTTCCCGTTTAACTGAGATTCCATTTTTCCTCCCTCGTCGCAAGTTTTAAGGGGGGTGCAAATTATTTAATCTAATTTCCGCAGCTGGTGGTTATTTCCCGTAAGTGGATGAAGCCGCAGGAACGGGTGCGGCGCAAAATCCTCGGATTTTTTTTCATTCTGGAGGGAAGGGGGCGTGGGCCGGCGGGATGTGCGCTACCACCTGCGTCCGTCCCGTCGGCCTAAGCTACGAGGACAGGTTTCGCGCTCTGCAAGGACGGCCACCGGACGACTTACCCCCTAACAAACGGGCCATTTGACGGAATGGAACACTGCTGGGGCAGAAACAAGGCCTTGTGGGGGAGTTACGTGGAAAATTTGTAGGTGACGCGATGCACCTGAAGCTTTGTAATTGAAGCGCAGGAAACAAAGCCGATTATGCTCGTGCTAGAATATTATGTGAACAAAGAATAACGTTGCCGTCGGAAATACAGTTTAATGGTTTGCTATTACTGTTACTTTCTCTATACTACTTTCGTAGTAATGAGGACATTAATTAAATCTGGCGGGCAAAATATGTGTTTTTTTTTTGTAGAAAATTCGGATTGTAGATCCCTGATACCAAAAAGTTAATAATTCCTTGTTCCTATGAGGAGAAATTGCTTCCTGTATGTAACATATGGTGCGGAGAATCTAGGTTTTTTTAGTCGCATGCTACCGAAAAATGCTTCCGTCTGTCCTTCTGATTTCTCGTTTGATTCTCTTAATTTTTTTAAAAAATTCAAAAATTCTAAATTCTTTGGCGCTTTTTATACGAATCCAGTACTGAAAAATAAATCTTTAAAATTCGTTCTTTAACGATCATGAACCTTGTTTTCAAAATCTGAGTTTTCAAATATGAGCGGCCATATTATTGTGAAATGTGGTAATTTTAAAAACAAAATGGTATGGTTTTTTTCTCAACAAAAACAAAACAAAACTACTATTTTTTCTGGAAACGTCTGTACAGATAGTGCTCAATTCTGATTGAATTACACGACGCCATTTTGATATATTTTTTGATTTTGAAAAACTTACTTTTTAACTTTTAAAAACGAATGTAATTTTTGAAAATGCCCTCACGTTGTTAATATTTTACATTATGGAGGTTAATGCATTATGAAGTTTGTATTTTCAGACAAACTATGTTCCTAGAAAGTTTCTGGAAAACAAACCAAAAAAATCTGTTAAAAATGAAGTCAAACTGGCGCATTTTTCAGAATGACATTTTTCTCAAGAACTGTTAAAAATTCTTCAATGAACAACTTGCATATAGGACCATGTGTTTTTGTAAAATACCCTTGAAGGTATATTTCGTTTCTAGTATTAGATGGTACCGAAATACGATAATATGTGAAAAAAATGTGTTTGATATGTATCAGGCTGTGAAAGGGTAGCTTGCGGCTAGAGTAATGAGACTAGCGACTACTGCACTAGTTGCTTATAATCTAAAATGCATAAAGTGAAAGTTAAACTATCTTTGAACAAATTAAAATAATAGGAATATGAAAATACTATTAATAAAATTCGACAAAACGGCAAGAAAACTTTTTACGAACCCATGTGTAATTATTAAAATCATCGTATGAGTATCTTCGAATGCTTATCAGCATATAAATACCGAAATAATATATGATTTTATTTTGATCACCCTTACCAATTTTTTGTGCTAACGTGTTCTGGAAATATCTAACTATAGTATGTTGAAACGGCTAATTGTGAGAGTATTTATGGGTAAATCAGGTATTCACGCTTGATATATATGTCATCTAGAAATGGTCTCTCATTGGCTAAACTGTAATCGTCATTCTCTGAATGTTTGTCCAGTTTGTTTACGGACCTTGGTGAATAAAGATAACAGTTCATTGGAAACATTTGGACACACAAGAGCATTGTTTATATAGTAAACATAGGTGTTTCGAGACGCGGCGCAAACAACATATGTAAATAGAGATAGAAAAAATTTCATTCGCTAAATTTGATGTGTAATAAAACAATAATTTACATATAAATTTATATTCTGATCAGAAATATGGCGTTAATTGTGAATGTGCAGCAGTGAGGTTACGGAATTTAAAAGTACTTATACAATTGCGTGCTGCTGTTTCAAAATATTTGTTTAAATGCAATCTGCAAACGAAAAAAAGAACCGTTTGGAGAGTTACCAGATCAATGATACTGTAACAAGGAAAACTTGTTATCGTATCATGGATCTGGTGTACTTCAGCGGTCCTTTTTTTTTCAGTGAATATATTCAGAGCTTTTGTTTAAACAAGAAATATTAAGAAAACACTAATAATGTACACTGGTATATATATATATATATATATATATATATATTATATAATTATATATACACTATAATATATATATTAACACACACACACACACACACATACAGCCATTCATCGCTTCTATGAATTTGGCGTGAGCCATACAATCGTAAAAACCTTGTTTCTCATTAGAAAACACATTAATATAAGACTGAGTACAAGGTACGTTTTATGCTTCAATGTGTTCATCACATACATATTGTTCCTTGAAAGCAAAGAGCGTTGTTGCCTGCTGAGCGCCCGAGTTGCCCGACACGCCTCTTTTACGCCAAAACTATTTTCTCTCGTTGTTACATTCCGTACCACCACGCTTCATCTTGCGGCATGCGAACGCGCCGTGGTTATCCAATATCGCCGGCTCCAAAAACGAGCAAAATTCGCGCGTCCCAACTTGCAGGCAACTTTAATGAGCGTCGGACAAAGTTGGCCATTGGAGCCGGCGCGTGTCGCCGCTCGGGCCGCGCGCGCGGGCGTTGAACGCAGGCGCCATCAGTCAGCCGGGGCGACGTGAGGGCTGCGTTCATTAGCAAGTTGCCACACCCCGCCACGCCCACCACGCATGCCACGCCACGCCACGCACGCCAGCAGCCGCTTCGCGCCGCGCGCCGCAGGATTTCACTGGGTAACTTGCGCTCTGATTTCACTTCGCAGCTGTGGTGGTGTTTTTGAGCTCTACGCTTGGAGGCCGACACGTACTTCTCGCCCCGCTTCACTCACCTTCGCTGCTGCTGCTGCTGCTGCTGGGTGGTATACGGACGCGTTGTTTTGCCAGGCCTTCCTCCTTCTAGCTCTTTACGGCTCGTCGCTTTACTGGATTCACCCCAATCTCCGTAATTTGTATTTTTGACTCGTTCCTCTGTGTTGCGCCGTCTCTTCATCGCTCTTCTCGTCCACTTCCTCCTTTCTTGTGCACACCAGTTTTTCATCAATTCGCCCCGAGACGCACGAAGTCAGTCATCAATCAATCAATCAAGACGCACCACGCATTGCGCTTATTGGCAGTGATGCTGCAGACCAAGAAATACAATATCGTATGGTAGTGGGACGTAAAATCGTTGATAACGCAGCAGTTGCACACTCGATAGTACCTTTCCACGTTTTTGTGTTCACAAATGGGAACTGGGTAACATTAAGCTATAACAAAGCACAAAAGAACCTCACTATTTAGTAAAGGTAGTAGAAGTAGTAGAAGAAAGGACGAGTGCTGATTAAATATTTGTGTTCGATGCATAGACTTCTTTCAAAACAAGCATGAGAAAATGACACACAAACAGTATGTCGGAAAAGTACACTTTACAATATGAAAAAGGAAGATGTGTTCTTTTCTGAGGCAATCAAGACGAAACCATTAGAAACTCCGTTCGAGGAACGAAAACAAATGAATAAAGATAGGGAAGCAAATGCGATGGATGATCAGCGAGAGGACGAAGTGTGTTTTGTGGTAGGGAGGGAGGATAGGAAGGTCTTAGAAGGAGATTGGTGCGGGTTTACTTCAATACAATAGAGCTTGGAGAGCGACAGCGTCGAGATCCACATCAAATGATTTGCTTCGCAGTTCTACGCGTTTGTCTTGCATCCTTGTCAAGTTTATGCTGTGTGCGTGTCCATTGCTATTGAAGTGTTCAAACTCTCTGTTTCTATTTTTATGCTCTAATGTCCGTTTTCTCTCTATTATTATTTTCCTGGAAATAAAGTAACAGTCCAATTAATTTAATAATAATCAGGCTAATCAAATTATAATAATGATAC
>BOPP01000008.1:19756886-19780803 GCA_017312745.1 Gryllus bimaculatus | reverse complement strand
TGCACTTGCTCCGGGAGACTATGACTGAGCCTTGGTGGGTTTGAGTGCGGTTCACGCTGGTTCTAGGATGATCAGTTCGCCATTAAAAATTAATAATAATAATAAATAATAATAATAATAATATATAATAATAATATAATATAATAATAATAATAGAAAATAATAATAAAATATATAATAATATATAATAATAATAATAGTAATAATAATAATAATATATATAATAATTTATTGCTCTGTGGACTTCCTGCTTTGATGACATTCTCAGCGAGCTGAAGGGTGTTATATAAGGCAGACGTACGATTTTGAGAATGCATTGATGGCAAATGATCTTGAAGGTGCATTCTGTCTGGAGGGTGCAGATAGCTAGGAGGGAACCGCAGAGAATGAGCAGCGGGAATTTGATCCTTCACCACTAAACTTTAAAAAGTTGAATTACAATAAAAAAAATTATGTAAATTCTACTTAGTAACGACAGATACCTTGGATAGGCAGATGAAACACAACACCGGACATAATGCGTATTCTTTTGAAGTCTTGCAACTGACTCGGAAGGGTTTGTGATCTCTTTGGAATTGAAAACTTTTTAATTTTTTCGCCAGTTTTAACCCTATAACAGTCATACCGTCGCGGCAAGTTACAGTAAAGTAACCAGTCCCGTCACAGTTACCTGAAGTCTATTGTTTAAGACATCAAGTTTCAAGTACACATATAGAACAATATTGGCAGTTGTCATCAGAGTAACATCAATCTAACATTTAAAGGTGACTTCTAAAATCATGACTAGTGATCGTAAAAATAGTTACGTTTATTTATAGACTGGTTTAACGAAATTATTAAAACGGGGCCACTATTGTAATATGTCATTACAAAGGCAAGAATGTTAGGAACAATTATGTCAATTCTGAGCTGAGTTTCGTATCGTGAGAAAGAATCCGAACCCGTTAGGAGTCGCCGATAGCACGACTATTATCCGATGCGTTCAGGTTATCGGTCGGGAAGTGCCTGGTCCGCGAGGGATCCCCGAGAACTGCCTGTTCCCGAACGTGGAAGGCAGCTGCTCGGCTTCAGGTGGGAAAGATGAGGCAATGCGTTGAACCGCGACCTTCCTTGCCCCAAGAGCACAGTTAACGGCTCTTCAGGCTGCGGCCCCTCCCATCTCCGCCGCTCATGCCAATCCTGCCACCCCACCTTTCACGTCACACTCACCTTCCACGGCCATCCTACTTTCACTCCACCCGAACCTTCCACGCACCACCCAACTTCCACGCCACCCCCCCTTCCCACGCACCACGCTGCTCACCCCGCTGTCCCTGTTTCCACACCAGCTCACCATCCCCCGCTGTTGCGCGCCTCTGCCGTCCCCAGCGACCCCCGCCCGTTGTCCCAACCCATCCCAACCGCCCTGTCACCTCCGCAGAACCGTCTCCTGCGCGCTCGCCAAAACGGTCTTTCGCCTCCTTGACTCCTCCGCCACTCTCTGTCTCTCCCATAGCACTCCCTCCCCTACCGCTCACGCCACCCCCATCCACTTCTTCCACTCTCACTGTCGTTGCCGCCGCCTCCGCCATTTGCCGTTCCCAACGTCCTGCCCTGTTGTCCCAAACAGACCCGCCGCTTTCTGGGTCCCGAACCTTTCCCAACGCCGCTCGCCAACAACAACCCCAGACCCTCCCTTCTCTCTTCTGCCACTCTTACGTTCCCTGCACATCTTCCTCGCCTCGCCGCCTGCGCCGTACGCAGTCCACGCCTGCTCCCACCGCAGTTAATTAGACCGCACGTTTCGCACAAAACAGCTTGTTACGCTCGTTTATATTGTATTACACGAAGCTCCTGGGGATCCGAACTTCTATTAGTCGTTGTTCCGGTGTGCTGGTTCGGCTAAAAGCGAATGCAGTGGAATGTGAGGCTGCAAAGTAATATCTTAATAAGCTAACAAGTGGATATATTTTTGCCTTTGAAGCCAATTTTAATATTAAATAAACTGTAGTTCCTGTGTAACAAAATTAATACGCCCCACTTCTTTTGGAAGCAAGCATAGTATATCCTCTGCATTTTTGAAAGTGCAAAACTTCTATAACAGTTAAATTAATAATAATAATAGTAATAATAATAATAATGATAATAATAATAATCTGCCTATCCGGGTAGCCGAGGTCGCTAAGGCGATGTCGTAGCTGTCTTGGACCGAAGGATCATGAATTCCACCTCGAGTACGATTGTGTGTTTATGAATGTCCACACATCCTTCATCTAAACTTTATACCTCCAGAGCTAAGGACCCTGGGGTGGAAAAATGGATTCGGCTTATGAGAGCTAATGTGTCGGTCACGTGCACTTGCTCCCGGGAGAATATGACTGAGCCTTGGTGGGTGTGAGTGGCGCGTTCACCTGGTCCAAGGATGATCAGTTCACCATTAAAATAATAATAATAATACTAATATAATAATATAATAATATAATAATAATACTAATAATATAATAATAATACTAATAATATAATAATAATAATAATATAATAATAATAATAATAATAATAATAATAATAATAATAATTAGCTCTGTGGACTTCCTGCTTTGATGACATTCTCAGCTGAGTTGAAGGGTGTTATACGGCAGCGTACGATTTTGAGAATGCATTGATGCATTGATGCAATGATCTTGAGGTGCATTCTGTCTGGAGGGTGCAGATAGCTAGGAGGGACACGCAGAGAATGAGCAGCGAATTTGATCCTTCACCACTAAACTTTTAAAAAGTTGAATTACAATAAAAAATTATGTTAATTCTACTTAGTAACGAACAAGATACCTTGGATAGGCAGATGATCACAACACCGGACATAATCGTATTCTTTTGAAGTTTTGCAACTGACTCGGAAGGGTTTGTGATCTTCTTTGGAATTTAAACTTTATAATTTTTCGCCAGTTTCATACCTATGGACTTCTTCCCGTGTGGAGTCTATTGTTTAAGTCATTAGTTTCAATACGCATATAGAACAGGGGCATATAGGGCAGTTGTAGTAAGAGTAACATCAAACTAATCATTTAACGGCGACATCTAAAATAGTGACTAGTAATCGTAAAAATAGGTACGTTTATTCTATAGACTTGTTTACCGAATTAATAAAATGGGGCCACTATTGTAATCTGTCGTTACTCGTATAAAGCAAGAGGTCGAGGAACAATAATGTCCATTCTGAGCTTAGTTCGGTATCGTGAGAAAAGAACCGAACCCGTTAAGAGTCGCCGATAGCCCGACTGGACTAGCCCTATACGAACAGACTATCAGTCGGGAACTGCCTCGTCCGCGAAACTCCCTTTCCCCGAACGTGGGAGGCAGCTGCTCGGGCTTCAGGTGGGAAAGATGAGGAATGCGTTGAACTCGCGACCTTCCTTGCCCCAAGAGCACAGTTAACGGCTCCTCAGGCTGCGCCCCCCTCCCATCTCCGCCGCTCATGCCATCCTGCCACCCCTGCCTTTCACGCCACCCCCCACCTTTCACGTCACACTCACCTTTTCACCGCCATCCTAACTTTTCACTCCACCCGCAACCTTCCACCACCCCAACTTCCACGCCACCCCACTTCCGCTAGCTCACCCCCGTTCCCTTTCCAGCACAGCTCACATCCCACCGCTGTTGCGCCTCTGCCGTCCCCAGCGCCCGTCCCCGTGTACGCAACGCCATCCATCGCCTGTCACCCGCAGAACCGTTCCCGCCGCCCTCGCCAAAACGGTCTTTCGCCTCCTTGACAACCTCCGCCACCTCTGTCTCTCCCATACCTCCCCTACCGCTCACGCCACCCCCTTCCACTCCTCCACTCTCACTGTCGTTGCCGCCACTTCCGCCATTGCCGTTCCCAACGTCCCTGCCCTGTTGTCCCAAACAGACCCCGCCGCTTCTGGGGTCCCGAACCTTTCCCAACGCCCTCGCCAACAACAACCCCAGACCCTCCCTTCTCTCTTCTGCCACCTCTACGTTCCCTGCCACATCTTCCTCCCTCGCCGCCTGCGCCGTACGCAGTCCACGCCCTCGCTCCCACGCAGTTAATTAGACCGCACGTTTCGCACCAAACAGCTTGTTACGCTCGTTTATATTGTATTACACGAAGCTCCTGGGGATCCGAACTTCTATAGTCGTGTTCCGGTGTGCTGGTTCGCTAAAAGGCGAATGCAGTGGAATGCGAGGCTGCAAAGTAATATCTTAATAAGCTAACAAGTGGATCTATTTTTGCCTTTGAAGCCAATTTTAATATTAAATAAACTGTAGTTCCTGTGTAACAAAATTAATACGCCCCCACTTCTTTTTGAAGCAAGCATAGTATATCCTCTGCATTTTTGAAAGTGCAAAAACTTCTATAACAGTTAACTTTCCAACATAAAGATAAAAGTTCACAATCCTTTTAATTCTCGTAAAGAAGCAGTTATTACTAATATATAGGCGTAAAAGGGTTCTTTTAAAATAGTATATTAACCATTCTGAAGGGAAGACGGTGCGGTATATTGCGACAGTAGTTAACAACTGTCAAAACATTGTTTCTGGAATTATCTAGAGAAATACTTTTTTATTATTATTGTTATGAAGCCATGTCTAAACATTTTCGTCATACCTGGAATTAATTATATCATGGACACGTGATTTTGAAAAAAAGCATGTGAATGATGATGGAGCACTGGTGGAAATACTGGGGAAACGAGAGAGCCTTGAAAAAAACTGCATGGGTAGGTCACCAAAATTTCCACAGGGTTCCACCAGGAATTGAACCCCAGTCTCGGAAGTGCAAAGCGAGCGGTCCGGCCGCTACTCCACGGTTCGGCCAAAATAGGTCAAAGTGCAATATGAATTGTTACGAATCTGTTGCCGCAATAGCGTGTGCATTCGAGAATGCCGCGATCGTTTGAATGGCTATAATTTCAGTTGCAACTATATTGCCACTCACCGAATGTCGCTATAGAATCAATCGGCAAATGTTACCTTCTCCACTTCCGGGGGTATCTTCCTTTTTTTTTTTTATAAAAACAACTGAATAATTTTTGCTGGAGTACCTTTTTTGCTTGGAGTACCTTATCAAAATTTCGCCAAACTTCCAATACCGTGAATACGCTACTCTTTGAGTTTTAAAACCAAAATGTCACATTACATTCCCGGTCTACCTTAATGTGTCCATTCGTTAGCGAACTCTCTCCCTAACCAACCCGCGATCGTGGTAACCGGCGCTACATCCCTCAATTCTCTCTTTTCACGACTTCACACAACTCGAACAAATTTATATTTTCATTTTGTAACATGGTTTGCAACATTTATTTACTTTCACATCCTTGTTGCTGAGCATCGCCTGTCTCCCGCAGGCGAGGAAGGTGCCCTGAGGAGCTACCGTACGCGCTCGCGAGTGTACCTGCTAGCGCGGTAAGCAATCGCTGGCGCCCCCCCCCCAACCATCTCCCCTCCCGCATTGTTGCTGCTCCGAGGCAGTGCTTCCTCTCGGAGGGGTGCTCCATTTAATTTACACCTCGTCGCCTCCCCATCTCCTTCCGCGAAGGTGGCGGCGGGCGGGGAACCCCCTTGCCGCTCACGTGACTGTGCCGGCGAACAGTTGACGCTTGATGAGGAGGGCTGCCACCATTACGATAACTTCGTTTCCCGCGGTTAGGGAGGCGGCGGCGGCGGCGGCAGCCGGGGTGACAGGACACGGCTGTGTAATTGTGTTAGCCGTGTTATGTATGGTCCGTGGCGGCCCCCGTCCAGTTGAGTCGACGCCGCCGAGCCGCGCCGCTGCGTTGCCGTGGCGCTGGCAAGGAGTAATTGCGGGGAGCGCCGGCCGAGGCGTTGCTTTCCGCCCGCGAGGGCTCTGCGGCGTGAGCGGGCCCGACTTAATTTCGTTTCTTCCGGTGATGGATGTTCCCGGTGCACTGGCGGAAATGTTCCGCCGAGTGTAATTGTTTCTCGAAAGGGAAGAAATCCTATTAGTGGTGAGGTTTATTGATATTTGTGTTATACGTTGTATTTTCTTCTTTTTGTTCGAAATAATGCAAAGGAAAATCGAAAAAGCACTTTAGACTATCTGAGAAACCAAGTAATATTTGACGACCGAAGGAGTGTTCTGGCACTTACTGAATGAAACGAATTTCTTTATATTCTGGGAAGCTCAAATTGGTTTTTGATTCCAACTACACAGACCAGATGACTGTTTGATTTTGTGTTACATATACTTTATTATTTTTATTGTTGTTAATACTTTTATACGCTTTTCTCATAGGCGTGCCTAAACTGAGGTATACAAATTTGGAAGGCCCGCAAAATTGCAGGAAGTAATACAAGGAACCGCGAATTAAAAAGTGTACTGCAATGAACATGTTCGCAGTAATCTTCTATATTTCATTTTAACTATTTTCAAGTGGAAATAAAGGTAACTTAATATTAAAGTTTCTTTAAATATAAAAATGAAGCAATAAGAAATGTGTCTAAAATTATATTTTTTGTTATAGTGATAGTAATTGGTTATTGTCGGACTACATTTTTTTTTAAATTTAAATATTACTAGTCTTAAATTTTAGGAATGAAACTTTTAGATCCCCAGAGAAGTAATTCAAGAACTGCTAGGAACGTGGGAAGTGTATACACTGTAGGAAGATAGGTTCCTATAGGAAGATAAGTTAATTTAGTGTAAAATGTCTTTATTACATCCCCGTAGATAATAATATTATAAAATATGATGTACTTATATAAGTAAACTTCATTGTGCACTGTAGTATCAAAATAAGTTACGTCACATAAAACGAGCATAATCGCCTCTTAATTCGCCGGATTTCCACATTATTTTGCAATTCGAGCTCTGAAAGAGTAGCCCTCTTGAGCGGCTTTGCTCGCACCGCCCAGAAAATGAAAAAAAGTTCCTTCTTACTCGAGACAAATGCCCAACTCAGAAGAAGCGCACGTTCGGGTAATGTTAATTAGTTCTCGTCCTCAAAAGGCACGAAGTCTCGAGAGTTCCTTGCATTCCCAACATCTCTCCTCATCAGGGCCGGTTGTGGCTGAAACTTTCAGAACGGAGCAGCTGCGCCGCCGTCGCCCCCGCCGCCACCGCCTCCGGAATCACCTCACTCGGCCAAATTCCGCCTCACACCGCCGCCGCCGTCGCCCCGTGCTTTGTGTTGGCTCCCGTCGACGCTGACCCACGGACCGGCTCCATTGTTCTCTCCCCACTAACCATCAAGCGGCTCCACACATTCGGCATTCGCCGAGCAGCGAGCTATTGCTCGCCCAATCCCGAACAGCTGATGTGTTCGGCGAATATTAGCTTCCTTTGATGTGTCCTGAAGACCGACACGTGTTGGGTAGGGTGAGCACCGAATGTTCGGCGCTCGGCAAATCGCAAGCAACCCGTCCACACTACTCGGGATTCGACGAGCGGTTGCTCGGGATTCGTCGAATGCCGCTTGTGTGGAGCGGCCTTCAGACCCTTCCCTAAGCCCTCAACCCCTCACTCTCCACTCACGCTCTCCTCTTCGCTCGCGCACCAGTCCCCACATTTTCCATCCTCTTTGTTTTGGTTCCGTGGTCTTCTATCTCACGGTGTCCATTCTTCTAGCCGCCCACTTATTCATCCCCGCCCGTGCAATTTCCTGTCCGCGACTAGTTGTCTTCATCCCTTCCTGCCCCTTCTTTTTCTTCCGCCTCCACCATCGTCTTCCCTTTCGTCTCTGGATCAAAATTACCGTTTCACCGTTTTCGTTTTCTCCTCCTCCGTCCCCGACCCTCTACCGGTCTCGTCTGTTTTCCTGTTCATCGCTTCCTTCCCTCCCCAACCGTCTCTCTCTCTCTCTCTCTCTCTCTCTCTCTGTCCACACCATTCCCACCATTGCCGACCCCCCGGTCTTGCTCCTGCTATCACCAAGCTCCCTGAAAGTCTCTCCTGACACCTCTAATGTATGCAGTTTCCACAGCCGTCGCCAACTCCATGACCCCCTACCCCTGCCGTTCCCCTACCTCCGTCTCTCTTCAGCATCTTTTAACCCGGAGAGCGCATCAACTTTTACCTTGGACTTTACGCAAATTTTTTCCAACTTTTGGCAACTTTTCCTCTCCCGGCGGAGACCGCGCATCAGGAACTTGCATACCTGCGGGAAAAGCGCAAGGAGGACACGGCCGGAGTCGGCGAAGCTTATAGGCTATTTGCAGGCTTCAAGGATGCCTGCATATTTAAAAAAAATACAATTAAATGAAATTGGAAATTTCATTATTAAAAAATCAATGAACTGGTATATAATTTGATTAATGATTCGTTTTTTTTTATTCTCACCAGGAATAATATGTTTGCATCAAGACCATTACTAAGCGATTACTTAGCGACTATTACTACGTCTTTAATTTGAAATAGCTTTTCTTAATTATACACCTATTCATGAAACCTATTTGAGAATGAAACCAATGTGAGGATGTGACTACAGTTTGTTTACGTTCACATTCTAGTTTCATACGAACAGAAGTATTCTATGTTTTCGGACATTTTTACACGATTATATTTTTTTACGTATTTTCTTTTGCAGTTTTTTTTCTCTTTAATGGACGTTAGTGTTAATGTTACTTGTTTGTCCTCACCTAATCAGAGCTACGTGTTTCGCTCTCTTTTTGAATGACAGGCATTTGAAAGTATATACTCAAGAGGAAAATCACATTGAAATATGGAAATTGATCTGTTTAGATTCGTAAGCCCAGTTGAACAGAAAAATGTGAATCTGTAACTGTGAATGCGCTGGATTATACTAATGTGTACATTGTGCAAAGCAATTGAGTAGTCTAGATGTGTGGTTGTTTTCGTGTGTAGGATCATCCGCGTAAGTGGATTACCTGAAATGCCATTCAAAATAACCCGATTAGTGAAATCCTTTTGTGCACCATTCTGTCGCCACAGCGAATGTTCGTTATAAGCGATGCTATTTAGCTCATTTTGTCGATTAATTATTTCGTATCTCCGGACATCTAACATAGTCCCATAAGTATAGTACATGTTTAATAACGGGAGACGACGTCCTTTCTCGGCTGGATGACGAGATCTGCGCCGACCTACAAATCAGCTTGCGGGGTTTTCCCATCTAGGTATCTTCGACCAGCCATATCCTAATCTCCAAACAAGTGTGACAGTATGTTGCATCTCAGTATAAATATGTGTGTAATAAGAATGCAGTCAGAATAGGACAACAGAGGGGAAAGATCCCGTACAGTCTGTGGCCCGTTTCTTAGGATATTGCTCGTCATTCTCCTGGTATTGATTGGAGAAACTACGGAAAACTATCTATCAGAGCAGCCGGCTGCTAGAATTGTCCTCTGAACTCGACCCTCTGAAACTCGGCTTGCTGAAGATTCGCCGCCGATTCGAACTCTAGGGCCTCGGGGTGAGAGGCATTGCAGTGGCACCAGTAGTTCCCCTGAGCCACCTCAGCTCATACCCCATTCTACACGCTTGCTGTAATTTTTGGAAGTATTTTGGATGTTCAAATTAGTTCAGACGTGATGAGAGCAAAATATCTGAATTCCTTGAATAAAGCGATATTTAATATTGTAATATGAACTCTTATAATTTAGTTTAATTTGAAATTGTTAATCTTTATAAAATATGCACTAAACAACAGACACTAAACAAAATTGATGTCACTGGTATGGCTCTAATGTCATTACTATACCTTTTTATATTTGACATTTTTGAAAACTGTTTCTGTTCTGTTTTGAATCTCTTATTACACCCCGTGTGAATATTTCAAGACGCACCAGATGTGTCAGTCGCACGTCGAGATGATTTCCCAGACGGTGGAGCCGAGTCGACGGTCGAGAACGTCGCGTATCGATTATCGAACTGTCGCACGCTCGGAGGGGGGAGAGGGGCGACGTGCACAAGGCGGCTGACGTGTCTCTTTTATTACGACGCGTCAAACAGAGCAGCAGCGAGGGGAGGGGGGTGCGAACGGGGATGACCAACAGGCGTTGGCGAAGAGAGGGGGGAGGAGGGGTGGCAAACGCACGGCGCTCGGTCGACCGGACGGGCAATTGGCTCATGGAATCGTGAGCACGCGCTCGCGCTCACCCCCAGGCCCTCTTTTTATCTTCCGCCAACGCCTGCTTCCACCACCAATTACGCCTTGTCGCTTTCGGGCGATTGCTGCGATCTCTGATGTTCCTCTGGCTATTTTAAGCTGTTCCTCCCTTTCTGTTTAGGGCGGTTATCGGAGGTCGGATTACTTTTCGCCTTGTGGTGAAAAGTCATTCTTTGTATTTATTTGGGGTGTTCAATATCGCTAAGTAATATTCATATGTTATGCATGGTGTTTTCGTCGATTTTGGAATAGTAATGGATCTTGTTCAGGGGATGTGATACTGAAATTTATTTGGAAGCAAGTAATTAGCAGAATTTTTCTGTGATTAACGTGATGTCTTTTTTACATCGTTTTCTTCCTTCTCCGGGATATCGCCTTTTTCCGTGGATAATCTTTCATATTTTTTTATCATTCCTGCTCTACATGTATTATTTCTTCTCTTCTTCCATTTCAGTCCTTTTTTTCAATGTATAATATGTATTTCTTTTTCCGAATCTCGTACATTTTATTATAATTTTTTGCTGTTTTCATGTTCTTGTTAGGAACATCTACCCTCTGCGGATTATGTGCCGTAAAAACCTTAGCAGTGGGTATCTCGTATAGCCAGAATAAGCATTGTACTGGAAAAGACCGCCAAAGCATCAGATGTTTTTTGAATTCCAGTGCGAATATTCGTTCGAGTGGTAGACGGATATGAAGAGTTCATTTGGTGCTAGTGAGAAAAAGCGAACGGAGAGCTGCGCTTGCATGTGCGTACGAGGAAGCCAAATAAACCGCAAAATCTATTGAAAAACGATGACAGAGGATTTCTTTAAATTCAACTTATTTTGCTCATATGAGTTTAGTGGCTCTTCTTTAGGCGTTTTCACGAATTTTGTTACAGTGTGTTACTTCTTTGATTGTAGTAAATTTCATTAAAATATTTTCCGGACGTATTGATTGCAAAGTAACATTGAACGAATGTACGATTATATTCTACATAATTTCTTTTCGACTTGTTTTGAATTAAACAGTTTTGTGATTTCGATGTGTTTTCAATTTCGGTTCCTAATAAATTAAATTATTTTTCTATCAATTTGGCAGTTGGTGATTCATGTAAATTGCGTCAAGGTTTTAGTGATGTTTAAAAACTAACTTCACCACCCTAACTATTGAACTTAATTTCGATTTGGAAAAAATAATTTAATATAACAGAGTCCAGAGCGTATTAACTCCATTGAAAAACAGATCATCTATTATTTTTTTTTTCTATCAAATACTGATTCCTCTAATCATATTATCATATTTTATATCAATTTTTATATGTCGGTGTTTTAAATGAGGCATACAAAATATTAATATTTGTTAGGAGTTTCTCGAGAGTATACTATTGCCCGGAGTTTGGGTATGTATGTTTTTCGTAGCTGTCTTTATTAAAAGATTTGGATATGAAATTCAAAAACGAACGGGGCTAGCGAGCCTAGCTACGATTTGGCGGTCCAATTCTGGAGGTCCGGGATTCGTTTCTCCAGCGATCCGGGGAAATTTTCACCTTAGGATTCGGTCTGGAACGGGGCTCATTCATCCTCGTGAGTGCAAATTGAGGAGTGACCAAAATTCGGTGTCATCATCGGTATAGTTAATCGAGATATGGGTTAAAGAGAGTCGTTGCGCTGACCACACATCACGTGTGCAAACCCTTCCGGTAAAGAGGAGAGGAAATCTACTCGATCGGCCCATACTCTTCATGGGTTGCCGGGTCAAAAAGTATGATAATATGACAGCGCAAGTGGAATAACGTGATATCGTTGCTTGTTGCAGGCGACTCCAAAAAAGAGGGAAGCGCCCAGCAGAACGGATCCGTGACCAAAGAGACGACCGTCGCCACCTCAACTACAACGAACATCTACTCCTCCTCCCCGGAGACAAAAGGTAAGTTGCCACCGGAAGATACGTGTATTTCGTGTAGTTTGTGTATTGAGTGGTCATTGTCGGTTGTTGCCTTGCTTGGAACTCGCTTTGCATGCTTGCTTGATGGTACTGTTGTTTACTTGAGCTATGATATACATTTTGTGTTCTACTAATTTTATATATTGGGTAGAAAGTATAACGAAATATGTACGAAATTGGAGAATTAGTTTCACTTTATTTTGTGCTTGCTTTCCTTACTAATAAATCGAATATCCCATGCATTTCATGCGACATGGAATATACTTGCGAAATAGATTTCCCTCTGCTCCATGAAGGGATTCGCGTTATATTCAGGGCGTGCCCAAAGGTACGGTATAAAGTTAATTCATTGTGAATTCTTAATTAATTGTAGTGCTTTGAACTGACAGTGTCACAGCTCTACAATTTTACCCTGACAGAATTGAGGCTTATAATTGCGACACATAAATTACTGTCGGTATTGGATAGCTGTATTCCTTCGTGTACTTCATTAACAAAAATATCATTACTCTATTGTAATATGTATACGAGAAAGATCTATGGCACTGTGTCCGACAGAAAATGAATCAAGTCGGTGAAGGGAAGAAAATTATTTTTAAAAGCATCTGAGTGCATGTGACGCTGAAGGCTTAAAGGGATTGATGATTCTGGGACAACAGTACAACTCAGATTCGCCCTCTCGACAAAATGTTATTTATTAATATGAAAACTCGTAATACTCTAGCGAAAGAATGATTAGCATGTAGAGGACGGGTTACGAGATTCGAAAGACTTAACTTTCAAGTGATTTCGCTAACACTTTTACCTTCTTCGTTCTTAAAATTTCATTTTTTTAAAATTCGGATACAAGTCATTTACAAGTCAATATTTTTTTTAAAAATATACGTGCTTTTAATTCTGAAGTTTATTCAGTTATATTTCATCATCTTAACATTTCAGTTCGCTGGGTTTGGCTTTTTTCGGGTCGCTTACTACGATCCATTATGATTTGACTGTGATTTTTACAACCGGCTGTCAGCCTGACGTCGTCCCCCATCCTTAAGGACCAAAGTTTGTGAATCAATGTTAGATTTTGATTTTAACTGTTATTCACGACGTTTGACGTTTATTCAATTACATTTAGATATTGTAATAGGCTTTTAGAAAATTGCATTTTGTTTTGGGAGGGGCGCTTCTCGAGTTTGCTTCTGCTTTCCGGAAACCACGGAGGGTTGGGGGGGGGGGATTAATAGCACGTCGTTTCTCTCTTATTCGTCGCATCCTGATGCGCGCAGAGATGCGTGAAGGAGGCCAGATTCCGTGCGCGGATAGTGTTTCTCTAAGCTCGGCCGCGTCCTAGATGACGCCTCCCGCGCCCTGGCGCCTCGCCAGCGCTGCCTACTGGGCTTTCCACGCAAACCGGCTGCGTGCGCCGTTCCGCGCATTTGCCGCCACTTTTTCTTCATTACTCTTAATGCACTTGGGCTCCGCTCGTGACCCTTGCGGTGCTCCCTCTTTCTTCGCTGCTGCGCTGCTATTGAATTTCTGCCCTCCTGATACTTTAGGTAGACGTAGTATTATGTTTTATCCGCAGTCTAAATTCATGTTATAGACGAGTTATTATCCGAGGCATTTATTTGCCTTCCAACCGCCTCTCCTTAAACTACCACATTATAGGTTTATATTTGGAATACGTCGAGTAATTACTCTGTTTATTGTTACGCTTTCTACAAATCATTGTGTCTCTATTAAATTCTCCTCGCGACATCCGACTAACTCTGGTTAGTACATTCCTTAAGCCCGAGCAAAATGTGCTAATTGAATGTTCCACCCTCGATACATCCCGGAAGCTAGATGGGCCTTTGAAACAACCGTGGGCTCGAAATAACACGCCCAGTGCAATGGCAAGCGGAGTGGACTGTACTTCGCGTGGCCGAGGGCACAGTGCGCCGTCAGAAGGAGCTTTTACGACCCCTCCCCCTCACCGCGCGTTATTATGTTACGTTTGTTTGCTGTGCCGTCTCCCGGCCCCATCCCCTGCGCGCGGTTCCGGCACTCGTTCTCTTCTATTGCAACTATCTGAAACATGAAACATTACTGGCTTGTAGATCCCCTCCCCAGCACTCCCCTCTCCATCTTCGCAAAGGTCTCACATCGTACTCCTACGTTCCCCGCTGTACCTCCCCCCCTTGCGAAGTCCACCCCTTCCACTTTTCCTGACTTCATAGTACTTCTGCTGTGCTGCCGCCGCTTCATTAGGTTGCCATTGCCCTGCCATCGCCACCTGCTTCGTCCTTTGTCCACTTAACATCATCCGACGTCCTTCAGTCACTCCACTACAACTAGCTTTTCAGCTGCCTCAGTGATCGAAAAACGATTGGACAGTGTCGCTTTCAACCTATCAGCAATCACCAAATACAATCGGACCCACATTTCTTAAACCCATACTCTATTCGCCTTATCCCACGGATCGTTTGTACACCATTTCGTTCCTAGCTCGAAACTATCAGCTTTCGTTGCTTTCAAACAGTCAGCAATCACCAAAACCAATCCTCCTTTCCACCTTTCATAAATCTACCAAACCACCTTTCTTAAATCCAAACACTATTCACCATACCCCGTAGATCTTTCGTACACCATTTTCATTCCGAGCTCCGCTTTAACCTATATTCCCCACTCTTACCTCAACACCCGCGCACTCCCCACGTAACAGCGTTTACTTAACTCCCCGCCTGGCGCAGCTTTAAACCTTCCTGCCTCCTCCCGCTGCCTTCACCCCAGCCGTTGTCTTGGTGAAGAGTAGGGCAGTCAAGTCCGTAGCGAACGCTTTATTGTGCTGCGTCCGGACGCTGCGTTTACGCTCGTAAGCACCCGCAACCGCCCCGCAGGCGCGTCTCAGCGCCGCGCGTCGCCCGCTCTGTCTGTCTCCCCTGTCTCCTCCTATGTGGGCCCCGTTCTTCGTCGCGGACGCGACCCGCCTTGGTTTACACAGGCGCTGTTTAGGCTCCGGACTCCTCGAAATAGGTCTCTCTCTCTCTCTCTCTCTCTCTCTCTCTTACTCTCTATCCTCTCTCTATTTCTCTTCTCTCTCTTCTCTCTCTGCCCTCTCTCTTCTCTCTCTCTTCCTTCCCCTTCCTTCTTGAACTACGTGAAACTACAAGAAATTGCTTTATTTATAAGAACGATAAATATTGGAAGTATAATTTTCTTGAAAGATTCGAAAGTATTCCGAGGAAAATGTGCATTAAGGAAGTGTGACAAAGAAACTTTGATGTGCAGTAATTTCAGTGAGAATAGACACAATACAAAAAGTTAACCCTTACTTTCGAAGTATTCTTAAGGAGTATCGTTCCGGTGCGGGAATTGAAATAGGTAAAAAGAACTGTTCTATTTATTTGACCTCGGAAAGTGCTCCATCTCTTTCAGATATCAAAGGACTTCAGCTATTGCTATGAAAGATACCAAAAAAAGAAACGCTTAACAAAGGATCTGAAACCGTGCCCCATGTACCTGCCTCGGTTATTTCAGTATTAGAACAGAAAAATGATCCTTAACATAGGATTCAAACCTTTCAATAGGACGGTAGAACAATGAATGCTCACTCAACATCATTCGTATGATATATTGTGCCCGATACAATACGCTGGACAAATGACAGTAACTTTTGACTCAAACAACTCCGGTGATTTTGTAGAAATGTCAAAGGAATGGCTTAACCTTCGGATGGGAACGCTGCAATAACCCTCGTAATCCCCGGTTCTTCTGGGGCTATTGCTACAGCCCACGGAAACCTCCACCGCCCTAATTGGGGGGTGGGGTGACTTCGTGCATGCGGGGGCGGCACGGAGCTGAGCCGGTGAGCCGGCGGGCAGTCAGAGGGGTGGGCTGGCGGGAGGAAGCCGCGGGCGCGAGCGCTGCCGCCATTTGGGCTGCGCCACCGCCCGTGCAGCTGCAAATCGCCCCATTGCGCGCGCGGCCGCCCGCGGATTCGGCCCATTGCGGCCTCGATAAAGTGCGGCCGCTCAACGCTGGCGAATTTGTCTCGCGCCCGGAGAGAAAGGGGGCGGGGCCGGCGGCGGCGGCGGCGGTGGCAGGGGTGGTGGCGGCGGGCAGACGGGGGCGGGGGCGGCGTGGTTGTCGGTGGCGATGGGGGCGGTGGCGGTTGGGCGACGTGACACGTCTGGTGGGCGATGATTGACCCCATTTGTCGCTGTCGCGCGCGCTCGCCCACGCCCTCGCCACCCCGGCGTCGTCAAACCACGCCAGCCGGCGGTCACGCTGTGTCAGCGAGGTACAGCCACTGCAACTCGGCTCTTGATGAGGGACTGGCATTGCGGGGGTGGTTAGCATTGTGCAGTCGTGAAATGGGTACAAATGGTTACGGAAATACTTTTAGTTCGCACCCAATTAAAGTTTCTGATTGACATTATTATTATAAGGCATTTTGAGTTTCATGTGTTTCTGTATCATAAAATTTTAAAAAATTGGCATTATCTTCGTGACAATAATAATATTATGGTATTTTTATTTATATGTGTTTTACGGTAAGCACGTTTTTAGTCTGTCGCCTTGTATAATTTTGAAAATACCTCAACTGTTTTTGGAATACAATGATTATTCCGAAATACACTCAAGGCCCTTTCTATACTAAAAGCATAGCAAATAATTGTCTCACTTCACTGATGTCATGTGCAACGTTCATGCAGAGACCAACAAACCATTCATGTAGGCGAAGTGAGAAACTCTTTTATGACTAGCCTTCTCTTATTTATCGAGCAAAGTGGTTCAGGGTGTAGCGCGCTAACTTCGCATTCGGGATGCTCTGCTTCAATTCCTCTGCCGATCATCCTTGTCGAAATTTTCGTGGTTTTCCTCGGTCGTCTAGGAGAAGGCAGGGATAGATCTACTCAAACGACACGACCGCGAAACCGGCGTCGCTAGCCAATTTGATTAACTATGTGAAGCCACGAAGGCTGAGCTGATTCGAGATATCGCGAATTCCTGATTGGCTAGGAATTCCGAGTTGGAACGGCGCCGAGGCCAGTTGCCTATTACGGACATATAATGGCTAAATTCAAATACAATGTTTCCATCATTTTGCGTGGAGTACGCCAGTCGTGCTTGCCAGAAGCGCCCATTCATTAATGAGCAGATGTGTGGAGACAGAATGGCGACGCAAACTCGCCATTCTGTCTCCACACATCTGTTTTATTCTGTTCGCGTAGTGTTATCGTGCGGGCACATCTGTTGCGGCTAATTGGGCGCGTGTGCGGATTTGTGATGATGACTGACTGCGCACGAGGATGGCTGCAGAAGGTAGATAATGAAATGATTGCAGAGGAATTATAACTTGCCGGTCGGCTATCGGCTACTGCAGATGCGAGGATAAATGTAGCATTTTCAATTGTTTCTCAATAGTTCCTATTTGTAGCATTTGGGAGGATTTCCTGATCATGTGAGATTATTTTTGGGTCTAAGCGGCATTCACGATGGTCATTTGAAACAGTGGCAGATACTGTTCCCAATTTGGAATTCTATTTTAGTATCTAGCTGTGACATTCACTACATGCAGTGGGCATAACTCGAGTTTTGGTGAGGCAACGAAGGAATATTCTTTTGAATTTTTTTCCAATACAAAAGTTTGCATATTCTGTTATTTCTCCAGCTTATTAAAATTTAATATATTAATCAAAAATAAAAGAAGTTGTTATTTAGACCAATTTGAAGGGGGGGAAATACTATTTACCTCAATGAGTACGTCGGGTTGGCGGATAATGTTAATTCCAGAACTAGAATCCGCTATCATGGTATTAACTGTACAATTTGAGGGATTTCTCTTAAAACATACTTTAAGAATAGTAAATACTATGTGACTTCATTTTTTAATATCAATAAAAATCAATTTCAGCTTTCCTGCAGAATCTGAAATATTCGTACCAGTCATTTTCTTAGCATATTATTTTGAATGACGAATGTATATTCTGTCGTGCGAATATTACAGGAAAACAAACAAAAAAATTGTTAAACATTCCGGAAAATCGTCATCTCAAAAGTACTTATTTATATTATTATATTTTATGGTGTATATAATTTGTACCTTCAAAATCGTGACTGCAACAGAGATCTATAGTATTTAAAAAATACTTTCATAGAATCATATTTCGAGTGTTTTCGTACTCTGCGAAGTTAAGCGTGTTCAGTAGTTCTCTTTTCATGAATATACGAGTAAAAATAGCCTCTCTGGAGAGTGAATGCAGCGTGCTACCTATGCCTCCTCGCCCTTAGGGCTTTGAGTGGCACGGCCGGTGACGCGTGGAACAACTGCCCTGACGCGATTACGCGCTGCGCGCCGCGTACGCAGTGGCGCTGACGACGTTAACGCTGATTGTGGCGTCCGGCAGCGGCGGCGGCGGCTCGCCCTCCCACGACCAGACCAACTCGTCCCTCCCCGCCCCGCCCCCACCCCGCCCGTCACCAACCAACCCATCTACACCGTCACATCAAACCTCACCCACTTCATTCGCGCAGCTGTGCCGTACCACCCGCTCATTCCTTTCTCCCTTTGCTCACCCCACTCGCCCGTCCTTCCCCCTCCTCTACTGCACTCCGTTCACCCCATTTCACTCCACTCCGCAACTTTTCGCCCCCCTCCGCCGCCTACCTCACTCGCTGCCACCCCACACCACCTCACCCACTTCTTAGTCCACTCCAGCTAGGCCACCCAACCTCTTCCCCCCATCTCCCCTCGCCCGCGCATGCCACAGATTGCGCTTCGGCACGGCCTCATTGGTTTTCCCCACGACGCGACGGGTCCCTGAGCCCCGAATTTGCAGAATTTGCATGGCGGTGGCGGCGCTGATTTATCGGGCGCCGCCCAGGTCGCGTGTGTTCACATGCGCATTTCCGGTTTTGAGAATATGGAAGCCCTGATACTGGTGGCGCACGTGGCAGCGTATTCCAGAAGGGCGCTGGTGTCGCTCGACCTGTTAATTGGAAGGTTGTGGATTCGAGCTTCGCGCGACTGT
This sequence comes from Gryllus bimaculatus, assembly GCA_017312745.1. NCBI lineage: Eukaryota > Metazoa > Arthropoda > Insecta > Orthoptera > Gryllidae > Gryllus > Gryllus bimaculatus. The sequence continues at coordinate 19,761,785 of BOPP01000008.1, read as the reverse complement.
TCTTTGTTTCACGGTGGACTTGATCAGTTTTTCTCACGTGTTTATTGGCGGAGACGATCGAGGGGATCTGTTTGGGATGCAGATGCTCGTTCATGATCTCTTCAATTGTACCTAGTAAGGGGCTTAGAAAAAAAAAGCGAATCTATGTCGGTTTTTCATTTGCTCATGGGTATGTTACAAAATATGTTATAAGAGATGTCAAATATAAATTTAAACATATTGTCACCATGAAAACTCTGTAAATGGAAATAAAAATGTTCACGTTGAAATATGAATATTTCACAGTAGGCAGTTTGTTTTTAATTTGTGATTAATACCTCATTTGATTTGTTACATTGTCGTATTTCAACTTATTTATCAAATTTTAGTAGTGTTCACTCGACACATGTTGTCCCAGATCTTTCATTCTCCTGTAGGTAGCCATTGGTGGTGTGTTTTATTACATTCTGCTTTGAATATTGAATAGGTTTTCCGTTGACCACTGGCACCGTTTATATGTTTCAAAGAAAATTTGATGGGCGACAATGATCTTAAATGTTGAAGAACCTTAAAATCATCACCACATCAACACCACACCATCAACGGTGCCCCTCCCGCCGCGCCCCGTGTTTCGCCATCGCCCCTCGGCCTCTTCGCCGCTGCGGTCGCGTTTTAGCCCGACTCGAACGCTGCAGCTACCGCGTCGCCCCAGAGCTGCACCGGGAATGAGTGGCCGACCGCGACTCCCCCTCAACCCCCACGAACACATTTCGAAGAGAAATATCGGCGTGAGCTACGAGACGCCGCACAGGGGTAGGTATGAAATGGACAGACCTGACAAAAAAACAGTATGTAAATGAATATCTGAATACATACGAGATTTTTTCATGTATTTAGAATTTGAAAATTGAAGAAATAATAATAATAAATAATTAATAATAATAATAATAATTAATAATAGTATTAATAATAATGATATTTGGCACTATTGATTAAAACGGTATTTCATAGTCTTGTGCCGTACCATTTACCGGCTGAGTTAGCTCGAGGCAACAACTGTTGTTAAGCGACTGTGACCGGGAGGTTCTAGGAAATTAATTAATGTAGGCAATTAAAATAAAATACATTAATAAATAATATTTCAGGAGAATGACAGAGCTGTACTGCTTCTTTCCTCATCGTTGTTTTCACGCCACCCTTTAAGACAGATATACACTAACGCACTACACTACCACACACGTCCAATCTTCAAGCTTGTTCCCGCTGGGGTGGTGCTCTCACTGGAGGAGTTACCTAGAAGGGGAAACCCCGCAAACCGACGTGGATTCTAGAGCCAGATCACTCCTTCCGGCGGGAGGAATTATGTCATCACTCGAGAAATAACATGCATAACACATACGGGACATACGATCATAGCAATGGACGTGCCCGGAAACGTCAGTGAGCCATTTCTTGTTATCCGAAGAATACATCTTTTTTATTTTGGAACTTGTAATAGGGAAACGCTACTTCCATTCAGTTTTTATTGACTGAAAAATTACTTTTTGCGGTATGCGTACAGCGCGCAGAACTTCGCGAAACGCCCAAAGTAAATAAAACACACTGGTTGCCATTATGTAAGCTAAACTCTGGAAATCTCACAGTTTGAGAATGATTACAAGAGTATAATTGTGCAAGTCTCCGTGAATTTATACAATGAAGAAAAGAACATAACTCGCTTCCGGTGTCAAAACTCAATCAAAATAAAAGATCAATCCAAATAAACTTGCTTGCTAAATTATTTTAACTTAATAAAAATAATTGGTCGGTCGGAGTGCCGAGATTGTTAAGGCAGTAGTACCGTAGCGATCTCGTACTGAAGGATCGCGGGTTCGAGTCCCGCCTCGCGCTTGGTTGTATATGTGTTGGTCCTTTCACCCCCTATCACCATATCATGTCATCTTCACAGATACCATGCCGTTAAATGCAACTGTGGTCGCTAATGATCTAGATAATGATGCGACCTTAAATAACATAATTATAATAATAATAAATAATAAATAATAAATAATAAATAATAAATAATAATAATAATAATAATAATAATAATAAATAAAAATAATTGCCATGGTTTGAAGTGTCCTCTGCCACTGTGCGTCGAGGACGCGCGCGAGGCGCAGTATTTCCTTTGGTATCTGTTACCGCGCCGCGCAGAATGCGAGCGGGGGCGCGGGGAAGGGGCGGATCGAAGGCGGCGCGACGCTTTTTCGTTTTGCGAAGGGATGTGAGCCGTTTTTTATTCGCGCAGCGTTCCGTTTTTGTGTCGCCCGTATCTCTGGCGGTGCACCTGGATGCGACGGCGGATCGTTCTGCGTTTCGACGGCGACGTTGAGAGTTGTTGTTAGTCACGCGGTTACTTTCGTGATTACTTTTAAATGACATTCTGATTGTGGTGTTTACTTTAGGAAATTATGTGGAAAATATTGACGTGCGTGTCATAATTTTTGATAAGTTGCGGGAATAAACGCAATGGACGAAAAATTACTCAAAAACAGTTCATTGAAAAAATGTTTCTTCGTTTGCGATATAATATAACAGTGTTAAAAGCATTTAATAATAGTAATGTTGTTGATTTCTTTTTGTTTGATTCTCACCTTGTGGCTCCTGTTAGAATTATCAGTGGAACTTCCCGTTTTCAGTTACCTAAAATATGGTGTATAGTGTATCCAGGTAGATGAAAGTATTTACAGAACATACACACTTTTAAATATTATTGAATGAAGTCATTGTAGTTTATTTTTCTTGGTCTTTAATGAAGCTACTAGCTAGGAACTTCCAATGTTTTCCATTATGTGGAACCATGTGTTATAATACCAACGATGAATTAGAATATTCGCAGAATATTTGTAACTATGAAACTCAATTTTGTGTTTGGAATTAATGTCAACGATCGTTCATCATTCCCTTTTGTAGCCTCTATTGTTGTTCCATTGTATTTCGCGGAAGGCGTCATCTAGCAAAGATGATTCAGAGCGTACACATGCGTCCCGTGAATAGTGCCTCATGGCTTGCCTTGCCTGACACGCGGTGGCGACGACGTACGTTTGAGGCCAGAGCGTATGTTGTGTTTTCATTACCCGGCATACGGATCTTGTCCCGCGCAGTAACGGCAGCGCCGCTGCGCTTTGCGAGGGCTACGGCGGCGAGAGACGCACGCCATCTGCTGTTCCAAATGCCACTGCTGGCCCTCCGACCAACGTTTGAGAGAGCGCGTTACTCATCGCTTTGCTTTGCATGAAGTTTTTTGGATGGGAGAAGCTATTTATTATCCACGGAGAATAATTTTACTTGGCGATAATGTATGGAAATATACCGTAAGGTTCACTATAATATCTTCAGATTCAAAGTGATTCATTTGGGTTCGATGTCAAGAGGCAGCTTCATCTGGCAAAGTAGGGTAGAGTTATTTTTTGTTGTACATTAATGTGTTTCCGCTATATAGGCATTTCCCGCTGTGTAGAATACCTTCTAGCACATACTTATTTATCCAGATACGAAGGGAAAAGCGATTTGCCTTATCTAACTTGAAGAAAAAATCGTGCCCCCTCTGAGAGGGGTTTGGAAACATCCTCCGTCATTTTCTTGAAATTGAAACCACGAAACGTGACTAGAAATTGAATCGGGGGAGTAGCTAAAAGTTGTGTAAAGTGGTAACCACATTTGATGTTGAAGGCTGTTCGCTACGCTACGTCTGTAATATAAATTCTTTGCGGCCTCTTACGCGCTTCGAAATGTAATGACTCATTACCGGATAATGAAGGGTTATTACGTGACGGAATAGCATGGTGCAATGATAGAAACACGGAACGTAAACACGAAATATTAATTTCTGATACCTTCACTTGATGCAACGAAATACCTTCTCTGCCATTGATCATTTAACATACACAATACTATAAATGCATTATAAAACGTAATTTCGCGTGCATTATAAAAATTCGTTTGAGGTTCTCGATGGTGTATAAGACCTTAGAATAGTATTTCCAACGAGCGTACAATGATAGCTATTATTCACGAGTTGATGTTTATGACACGAGCGGCGTAGGAGCGACCGAGTGTCGGAATTTCTGCGATCGAATAATACCAATTCTATGCGAGTAGAAGACTCTACTTTCTCTACGACTTCGATATTTATGTTTTAAAAATACTAAATGGGTGCCATAACCTTACAGAACATTGAATGTTCTGTGACCCTAACAAACACCAACTTGCTTACAGTTTCGTGGTTCACCCGTCTTCCGACAGCGGGCGAGCGACCCTCAGCGGGCGACTCTGTAGGCGAACCCTCAGTCGTGTATAATGAACGAATGAGATTGGTCGACAGCCGTGCGAAAAGACACTGGCACGGCTTGTGGAATCAGTATTACTGCATCCGATCATGCACAGAAATGCATACATTCTAGAAGAGTTACAGAGAAAATATTTTATTTTGTCTTGTACCGACTTCCAGTCCCACGAAATCATAATAAAATAATATCAGACATGTTTGCGGGGTAGGACTAATGTAAGCACTACTTTTGAAAGGCGTTTTAATATTAAGAAAATAGGGACTTGCATTAAATTAATTGTATAGCATTTCACAAACATCGATAAGGACTTGAGAAACTTGAAATTGCCCTGAGGGGGGGATGACCGATTTCAAACGACATCGCGTCGGAGAAGGGCAGCGTGGCATCTGGACCAGCCTTGATAAACAGCGACAGCGGCCGCTTCTGCCCCGCCGAGTGTAAGCCGAGCGCCGAGAAGCGGTGCGTTGACAGATGTGCTGCCGTCTGTCCGTCCGTCGCCCTCGGGTCCCGCGAACTCGTCGCTTGCCCTCCATCCGAATGTTTACCCTCTGCGCGAAAGCTCGCTTGTCGCGCGTCTGCATTGGCAGGTCTC
>BOPP01000008.1:19719297-19736343 GCA_017312745.1 Gryllus bimaculatus | reverse complement strand
CCCCCGCTGGACTCACAATTCCAATGAGTTCAGTTGGTTCATAAATTATATTATCTGGAAATTTTTAATGTGTGAGCAGCATACCAGTTTTGTGAGAATTTAAATCATAATTATTATTTCTTTTTTATTTGAATCCTAAAATCTTTGCAATAAGCAGCTAACTTTGGATACTCGATAACCTTTGTATAACATATTTTCTGTTGTGTTTATCAGTTGACTATCCATCAAAGAGCTCTTAATTAACCCCAGTTGAAATATTTTGTGAGTCCGGAGTATATAAACGACGAAAACTGCTCAAAACTATTTTTTCACGTGCACCAATCCGCAGAAGGACGAGAAAACGTTTTTTCCAACTGAAATTGAAGATGTGCGGCTACCTTTGTCAGATCGCCTTTTCTGTCCCTTAAAAGGTTTGTTAGAAGATGCAAATGTGCGTGGTGGAAAAAGATGGCTTCGCCGATCTGACGTCATACGCACTCGTCACTCTCCATTCTCGCCACACCCGTTTAACGTCGCCCATCCCCGCTAACTCCCCGCACCCGACGCCTACACCCGCCCTCAGCCGCTCACCACGCGCCGCCTCCACCCCGCTCCGCCCGCCGCCCCGCCGCCCCGCCGCCCGCCCGCCCGCCCGCCCACGCCGCCACACGGCCCGCCCAGCGCCTCCCGCGACGGCTCTTCGAGGGCGCCTAATTTAGACGCCTTCACCCGAGTGACCGACCGTCTCCCTCCGCGCAGCGCTCCGGGGGCGCGGCGGGCTGATGGGGTGGACAGATGCTCTCGGTTCCCCTCCGCGAGCGAGTTCTTTGAAAGACAGGCCGTCGTGAGAGGAGGGAAGATCCAGAGACAAAAACATTCAAAATATTGAAAGTGAATGGCAGCCAGTGACGTCGTTCTATTGAAACTGTTATAATCTTTAGAATATCGTTTCGTGACGTCTTGAATTATTCTGAAATAATGGAAGCAGAGATCTGCCAAAAAGCTCCTTAGTACGTTTTGAATATGTGTGTTTTATGAATCGTTAATTCATATGGATTTCAAATGTATACTAGAGTACGACAACATTTCAAAGCGCCAACAAATCTTAATAAATATTAAAATCATAACGGATTTTGCAATTTTCCTTTCAATACATGGTCATTCTATTTACACAAATTCAAGGTGACGATGTTTTTCTAATAAGACTTTCTAAATGAGACCCAAACAATTACAATTTATTGGAAATTAGATTTCCTGTAAATCGTTTTTCTCATTCTCCACAAACTAGAAAATATTGCTACGGAAATCATTTTATTATTGCAACGGAAGTTAATAACACTAGTATAAAGAATTGTTGAAATAACTCTGACGAAATATGTTTAAGAAATAATTGAAGTACATTTGCTGCAGACCAACGAATAATTTCACTGCGTCAATAAAATATAGCGTAATCTTGAAGTAAAACATGAACAGCATAAGGCGGACACAAATGGCCTTATTCTTATCTAAAATGGCAGTGACCAGAGACCCAACATTTTCATCCTTGCGGCCTTCATCCAAATGACAGATATTGCACTCCAGAGCGCGATACGATACTATACAGAAATTGTTTTTGGTGGGATTTAATGCGGCATGTACCGTTTTCATAGAACGTAGCATTAAAGATTCGTTATAAGAACAGTCTGTGTTTCAGTGAGTTTCGAAGATAAATGCTATAGAGGAAAATTTGTAGACGGAATACCGTCATCGGCGTCAGTTCTGATAACTATAATTTCAAACTGACTTTAAACATTCCAATCCAGAAATCGGACGAAAGTGTATATACAAGATAATCTCGTTGTAATACATTGTATACTTGAAGTTTTGTTAAGCATTAATTTAAATTTAGAAAGAAAAATACGTTTGCTCTCGAGCCTTTACAATTGAATTAATTTCAATTTAAAGCATTGCCGTGAGATATTTTTATGAATTCTGCATCTATACTGATTATTCGCAAATTTAACTGTCGAAACTAAAACAGTACTTCTGGTTTATAAATATTGATTATTAAAAATCCATTTTATGAGCAATTTTTATTTACTAATGCTCTTTACATAAGAATGTGTATATAATCGGTCATTCTAAAGACCTCTTTTCTTGTAAGTGTTTAGGTTTTAAATTAAAATAAGGTATTTCAAAATACTTTTTTTGGTATTGCTGATTATTGTTACATAGCTGTTGTCTAGGTAGGAATTCCCTAGAGCCTCGATTAGTGAGAGAACTCTTCGAAACTTCGATAAAAACAAGTCGGGAAGCTAAGAAATTCCCAAAAATCTCTGACTTGCAGGAACTCCGAAAAAAACGCCGTGACTGCAAGCAAGGTCATAATGTCTGCATTTCCTTCATATTGAGCAAATGGAACCAACACAAACACATAAGAAGAACGATGCAGAAATGAATTTAGTGTAACAGATCTAGTTCTATTCTGTCAGATTGTTCAGTGAGATTCGTCTATCTCTACTCCGAGTCCTGTGCTTCACGTGGTGGTTTGCCGAGATGACGACGCTAGAATTTGTCCCCCATTATGCTCGACATTTCGCGGACGCGTCAGCTCCGCCTTAATAAACGGGCTAATTCGGCATTGAGCATTCGCAACGCCCTCGCACTATTTTAGCCCAGTTAGCGGTCTGCCCGAGAGCGTGTCTCACAGTGGGCGCGGGGGCGGCCCGTGGGTGCGTGGCGTGAATCTTTCAAGCGCCTTCTCCTCCGTTCCTACTCGCACGCGCCGGGTTTTGCGGGTCGGGGCAACCTGCTGGCGTCCGCCGCTCCACAAGATTATCGTTTCGCCGCCCCCCTCACTTCAGTGCGGCGCCGCGACGCACAAGTGACGGGTGCTGTGCCCTGCCTGCGACGTTGACATTTTCCAGTAATCGTCTTTGTCTTGCCCCGTCCTCCGCTCACATATGCGCCAACCATGTCGCATTGCTGTGTGATCATCTCGAACGCGACTCACTTCGACATTCCTTCCTCTCGAATACGTGGTCTCTCGTCCTCTAATATCATTGTTGACTACTCAATGCCATCGTTTTTTCAATCGTACGTCTGCCTCTTGCTGTCCTGCCTTCAACATCTAGCTCTCTCCCATCCATCACATTCGGCTCCCAATTCGCTACATCTAGTTACATCTCGCCCCACCAACTCATACTCCACCCCCTTCGCCTCATTTCACCCTCATTCTGCACTTCCTGCCCCACCCCAACCCATCCCACCCATCCCGTCTTCATCCCGTCTTTCGCCCCATTCCGCCCTTTCCGCAGTTCGTCCTATTCGCCCCATTTCCGCCCATCACCCTAACAGCCCTTCCCGCCCTTCCCCTTTCCGTTATCCTGCCCCTCCTGCCCGTTTTCAGCCATTTCCCAACCTGTTTGACCCATCGGCCTCATCCGTCCATTTCACCAGAACCGCGTACGAACTGTATTCTGATCTATCCGCCCAATTCGGACCTATTCCCTCCCATTCAGCCAACCCGTCCTCTCGCCTCGCCCGCCCGCCATCCCCGCCAGGTCCCGTCTCCCTCCGCGCGTCGGGGCCGAGTCGCGCGTGGCTGGAAGAGGTCGCTGCGCCACGTGCCTGCGCGCGCGGGCAGAAGTGCGCATGATCACTGCACACTGCCGGCTGCGCTCGCCGCCACACGCGCCCGAAATCTGCATGGCCGAGATTCGACTACGTTGCTGCGGCGTTGCTTCACCATCTAAAGTGTGTGGCCGTTTTAACAACCCTAATAGTCAATCGTATTAATGATGAGTTTTCGAAATTGAAAGAATCGTACAACATCGTAAAAAACTGTGAATGAGGGGGCATTTGGCAAACCTGCTCATGTAATCGCTCTAACTGCAATCCACTTCTTCTTTTAAAACATTTTCTGACTTTACACATTTTTGCAACCCGATGTTTTCGTGGGAACATAAAAGCTACACGTTAATTTGTTTGTTTGCTACAATTGATTTTAAGAATTACTCTATATTATACCGTAACGAAGTTAAGTTTGTGAATTTTGTAGAATTATAGCTTCCATATTTGCTGGATGTATCGATGAACGTTTTTTCGCAGTAGTGCACGAATTGCAATATGTGTATCGATCAAGACGTGACTTCTTGGCTCGACTAGCGTTGTATGCCTCGTTGCCTATCCATTCTAACTGGTCGTTCCATATATGAGCCTTATTTGCTATTATTGTTGTTGAATCGTTTCGGGATAACTGATGCAACAGGCGAAGAGGACACTTCTTCAAATTAGGCCATTTTTTCTAGAAATTTGTGATTAGTAAGATCGATACCAAGGCCTATTTTCTAAGTTCTTACATTTTCTCTCCCTTTTTTGTGAGGAAATTCCTGCCTTCGAAATGATTATTTTTCTATTTTTCTGCAGCTGCGGATAACCTTACTTTTTTCTCTTAATATGCGCAAACTCAACTTACAAATTCTTGCGAAAATAAGATTGTGAAATTAAAACAGTCGCGTGTAATTGATTGTGAAATTAAAAGAAAGATGTGTCGCGCATTTGGTACATTTTTAATATATTCACGATTATTTCTTGAGATATTATTCAATTTTTTTAACATTACGTCTTTTTTGTGTTGGAATATTTCAGAAATAGATTCACTGTTTATTTCAGCCCGCGTGAAATTTGCATTATGAAACTAAAAAGCAGGAATATTTAAGTCTACTACACTCAATCTCTGACGTTACTTCTGGCCATGCTCGGCACGAATGTCCGTGATACTGTGTTAGACAAAAATAGATCCACTAGGTGTTTTGTTACGAAACGACGACTTACCAATTGGACCACCATCTGTCCAAGATGTCAAGAAGATCTGATAATTTTGTTGCCATGGAAAAAAGCTGACTGCCCGTCGCCTTATCAATAATCGCGAAAAGGGTTTTGCAAACCTCATGTTATTCGTGCGTGTACTGCTTTCAGTAATCAGTAAGGTAAGGTGTAAGAAACGCCATTTAAGGTATCAAATTACGGGTTTTTTGTGGCCACATATTTGAAAGTTCCGTATGTCTTCAGATAACATTAGACGCAAGTAATTCATATTTTGAAGTGTAAAAAGGAAGTAATTTTGAACACTTTTTTTGAATTTTAGGCATAAAATTAAAATTTATTAAATTGTCATATTCTTTTGTTGAGTATCAAGGTTAGAATCTCCATTAATTGTGATTTGTGCAGATGATACAAAAATTATACTATGTATTAAACCTGACTACTGTTGGTGACCGCACTCGTAAGGCGAATATTGCATGATTTTACGATTACAACTAATTACTTGTATATATATGGCGGGAACGACTTGAACTTTTGCGTTCAAATTTCTCCTCGTATTAAATAAATATGAAACGCCGTCTTTTCTAAATAATTGTGACACGGAAAAATATTCGTTTCATTTTCTTATAATGGAAGGAATCGCACGAACTATTCACTCGGCGATTAAAAATCTTGAGTGCCAATTGTTTCATTAAGTCCTGTCATCTAATGTTAAGACTTACCGCATGGTTAAAGTGTCCATGACCATTTCACGAGACGTTACTTACACTTTATTCCTTCTATTTTATACACGTGACCAACTAGAAGATCAAATATGCTCTCACTAGCTGCATATTTCCGAAGAGAAATCAAAACCATCGGTTATTTGTCAGATTGTTAGTTCCTATAATTATGCTGACGCTTCTGTAATTAGTTCGTGGAACCGTTGTTAAACTAGTAAAACGTGCGTCTGTAATAAATATGTAACTACAAAAGTGTATATATAATATATACTATATATATATATATAATATATATTATATATATTATATATATCTTGTAGCTTTTGTTTTACATGTGCCTTTATAAACAGATAATTATCTCGTTAAATATAGCATACGTGGAAGGTTAATATACTAACGTTGCAATGTGCGAGAAAGAAGCCTCGTACTAAAGGAAGCTGACGTATCTGGTAATTTAGAGAATCATATCAAAATAGATTAGTGGTTTTGCAAGCATTTCCGAGCGTCCCTTGCCGCATAGAAATTCCCGAGTAATATTTCATCCCCAGGCTTGCCGACGGCCTTCCCAGTGAGATCTCTGGGCTTTTTCGCAACCAGAGCGCGTGGAATCGCGGCGTGCAACGGGGCCCCACTGACCGGCCGCGCAGCCACGCCCTCGGCTCAAATTTAGACGCCAGGCGCTTCCCCCTCCGCCTCCCTTCCCCCTCCGCTCTCCCTTCCCCGTCCCGCACGCACACGCGGTCACCGCAGCGCCGGCGCGCCGCCGCGTGGGTTCACTTGAGATTCCATCCGGAACAAAACGTCCTGGATGCTCAATAATTCACTGAAGGCTCTTCCAACGAGAATTGTTCCTCAGTCCAGAACTAACTTCTGGCAATCACATGTATATCTGAGTGTAGTTGGAATTGATTCTTTCCCTTCTAAGAAAGCCGCGCACGAGCCGCCACTATGTTTCGTACCCCTTCCCTTGTTTTGCCATGAACTATTTCGCGCATATCTATCAACTGGACACCAAGTTCTTAGCTTGAAATATTAAGAACTACCTAATCTGAATTTTACAGTTATATGCATCGTTTTTCATCATTTTCATCATTGCTATTTTATAACGATTACGATATTAAAAAATTAATACTGTGGTACCGGAATACGTCCAATAAAAGAGAATCTACGAAGTGAATACCGCGTAGTTTTTTGACATGGAATTCGTGGAAGTAATGACGCTCATTGACTTAATCCAGCTTGTAGCGAGTCTATGTATTATAATGTAACAAGAAGAAAAGCTTGTGAATGAAATGGATTTACAATGAAATTGGATCGAGAGTTATTGTAAGTTAATGAACATCGAACCTCGAATTGTCGTGTAAGAAAATTTTCCAGATTAAACTAATTTTTTACTTCTAAAGTAGTCAATTAAATATATTGCAATTCATATAATCCTTAATCAAAAGTGAGACTGAAGGTGATAGGTATATTAGCTATGTCTAAATAATCCAAACTCGCAAATTTCAATAACGTAGGTGAAAAATGAGAAGACAATGTTTAACGATTGTTCACTAAGTTTGTTTCAAAATTGTTTCCACGTCGTTTGAGTTTGATTTCAATAAACACTACCGGAGGAAACGAGACGTGGCCCAGCCGCGCGCCACGGTGGCTCTTCTGCGCCCCGCACCGCAGCCGCGTACAGGGTAATCTCCGTAAACACGAGACCTGACTTCACTGCACGCGCTACGGTCCGCCGCTGCCATCTCCGAGGCGCGCCCGCAGCCCCTCCGCCGCCTGCTCGTCTCTGCACCACCGTTCGCCGCCGCCCACCCTCGCGCACCTCGCCGCTTCCGCCGCGCCCTTCGCCTTCCCACGCGCAGCCACCCCTCCCACGCGACCGCCGTCAACCACGTGCCATCCGCCACCCTCCCACCACCCGCGCAGCCGCCTCCGCGCCTCCCACTCGCCTGCGCAAGCGCCGGTACGGTTCTGTGCGGTCGGTGAAGGCCACCCTCTCTGCAGAACCAACGTGAGAACTTGGAAGGCTTCACACTCAGGGTGCTAAAGTGCGGGTTCACGCAAGCTGTGTCGGGAAGAGAATGTGCTTCGTAGCGCACGCTGATTGTTTGTACAATATCAAGAACTGTCTTTCGTATCACTGTCCGTTTCTTTTTAACGTAATAATTAAAATGTGTTAAACCAGTATGTGTTAAGTAAAAAATATAATGCTGTTTAATATTACTATATATATATTATATATATATATATATATATATATAATATAGTATATTATATGAATCTTTAGATTTTCTTCGACTTTTAGAAAAAATGCATTGATCATTAGAATCAAGAAGTACCTCTTCTTTCAAATTTCTTTTTGCTGTTTCATGTTTTATCGCTTATTTTATTTATGAATTACTGTAAATTTTAGCGACGAACGACAATTAAGGTGCATTTAATCTTAAATGTTCTTCTTGATTCTAACTCGTCCCGAAGTCGGTATGTGATTGCCTGCCCCTTGCAACGAACTCTTATTGTTGCAGATGAGCATCCATTAACAAAATCTAGACCGAATGACTGTGATGACTATTTATGGTTCAAGGTGAGAAGTGGTCGTTGCCAAAGAACACTTTTTAACTATTATCTCACTAAATATAATTCTTGCCGATGTCGTCATTTGGCAAATTTATAGTCGGGAATTGAAAAATGAAGGGTACCAAATCTCATAAATTTGGTATTTAGTAATTTTATCTTGTAAAGTCGTTATTTTATGGCGTGTGGTTATTTTTTATCACAGAACGACGGTTATTTAGGTTTTAATATAATATTAATTTCATATAATATAATTGTAGTTAATAAATTAGGAAAGTAAAATTTGAAGTCGAATAATTTATATCCTAATTTGAAACTAATTCCCTAGAAGAAGAAACTATTCCTCTAGAAACATTCCCCACTTCAAGAATATAATTATTGTAAATTTGAAGAAGAAAGTTCAGAACTGACTTTTTATGCGAAAAACATTCAAAGAATTGAATCGTTCTTTCTAGCCGTCTTTTTGGCATAAACGTAATAACGCTCACTTTGTCAAGGCAATGTTTAAGCAAACTCCGTTCTCAGAAGAAATAATTATGAATTAGTTGTATTTCTCTATGTTTCCTATTTCAGAACTCTAAGCCGGAAGCACCGTGATACAAATTCCGGTTACGGGAGGTTTCAGTTTTATGAAGGTGTCAATTTTATGACCCTTGTAGTATGACGTTTCTGCCTGAAGTGTAAGTTACATGACTTTATTATTAAGTATCTAAAAATATTAGCAATATAATGCATTTATGGAAGAAATCACCAATAAAATGAATATTAAAAACTCATGCATTGACAGCTTCTGAGTTAAATTTAAAACAAGCTCAACAGATTGCGTTCTCTCATTAGGACATCTTGCATCTTCACTGTCCAGCTGTCACGACGAATGTCACAGGATAGGAATTTAAAAACAATCTTGCAGATGCAATTTCATTTATATCTCACATATCTCAGCCAATTGCATTAAATTCAGCGGAATTCAATTTTATAAAAAATCTTCTTCCTGCAGGACATGAAAATCCGTTGCGTTTCTGCTTTGGAGAGGTTCCTTTTTATGCTGTGAAATTTTCCGGTTAAGGCAGGTTTTCGACTAGTACAATTTCAGGTTTAGACATGTGAAAAGCATGTAATTGCTGATTGTCTCATTTTTTGTACAAAACAGCACTACTTGGCTCCTTGTCATGTGACCGACCGTGGGATTAGTATTTTAATTTTGAGAACGTTATCGTAATATCCAATGACTAGGTAACCAAATGACTGTGTAAGTATTTATTTAGAAAATTCTTACAGTAATAAAATATTTAGATATAAACTAAATATTATAAATATTTTATTTCTTGGTGGGAATTCTTCACTATTTTCGCATATCAAATATTCGCCGCATGCCTCAGTCTTTCTATAGAATGGAGAAGAGAATGGATAAGAATGGGTATGGTTGGTTTCGAGTATAGGAGTGAAATCAGGTTAGGGAAGAATCGCGAAGGTACATATGCGGCATCGGACTGTAATTAATTGGAGGAAATAAAGAAGACGTCCGATCAAAACAGCTAGTTTGCAAAATTCCAGTCACTTCCAACTGAATCGCAAATCTGCCAACTTCGAAACTCTTAACTTTGTTATTCGATCCTGAGAACTCCCCAAGCTTAGCTGAGGACTCGCAACTACAAACGTTAAATTTGATGATTTCTCTTTTCATTAATTTCATTTCGAAGTAAACTGTTTCGAGAGGCAAATCGCATCTCCAACAGTCCATTGATCCATTAAAAAAAATCTTGTTTTCATTTCGTGGACGAGTAGAGTAAAAGGTAAGACGTGACATTTTGATACCAAAATACAGTACGTACCCATCATCAAATAACCGTAATTTTTAATCATAACGCAGAACGCACTGATTTCTTTCAAGTATAATAGTGTACCCGTTTTAAATCTGGCATTGTACCGTGCTGAGGCGCAACGACAAACTATTGTATTTGCGGAGTGATTCTAGCGAATTGCTAAGTGAGTTGGCCCATATATCATTAAACTCGCTGAGCATTTGTCGTTTCAAACTATTCAGTGGTCGCCCAGGCCGGGCTCCACTTTCGCGGCCTTGCAGACGGCAGATGCATATCGCTGTATCGACGATTGCTCGAGCCAGTGATCTGTGACAGTAAAGTAATGATAAAGATTTCCACGCAGTGCAGACAATGGGAAATACGCTTCTAATTAGCAAATACCTTAAAGTTTTCAAGTGATGTGGAATATAATAGGCAGCGGATGTCTGCCTCAGGCGAAATGTATATATGCGAGTTTCCATTGTGTTCGCCGTTTGCGGTCGTTGCAACTCATAGTTCCATTTTAGTGCGGGTAATCCAGAACACCTGTAACTGTTTGTATTGAAATTAAACCGCGGTGAACAATAGTTTGTTAAATGTAAATAAATGTTTTGTACTTTCACCTTCTATTGGCGTTCTTTTTTTGTTTAAATCGAAGCTATCGATTGACTAGTTTAGGTGGCTCAGGGCATCAGTTGGTCACTGCAGTGCCTCTGAATGGGAAGTCCTAGAGCCGACTTTGGCAGGATATTCGACTTTAGCTACAAAAGTAGGTCAAATTCGGGCGGTGTCTGGAGGAGTATTGTTGCGGCCAGTTTCCTTTATTAGTAGTTTCCCGTGGTTTCTCTCATCAAAAGCAGGCGAGTGCCGGAGCAGTACCCTAACAAATGCGCCACGGGCTGCGCGAGATCTTTCCTTCCTCTTCCTTTTTCTATCCTCACCCCTTACCTATACACATTTACAGTTAGGTGCACACATGCATTATCAGTCATGCCGGGTGAACAGTCGGGAGCTGCGTGGTTGTCTCGGCTGTGCGGTGCCCCACTGATCTGAGAGATACCTGGTTGGGGAAAACTGCTAGCCGACGGAAAGGTGGGCACCGGATGTCCCCATTCACTGGGAAAACAACCTCTCGCGATAAAAACATACGCTAACTGGCGGGATTAATGGCCTTAGAAATTGACGCGCCCGGAATCACTGATCAGTCAAATCAATCGAAGCGTTTGAACAAAGACGACGTGTTAAAAGCAGATTCACCAAATAACACGATGCGGTGGTATCTGAAAAAAATTCTCGCCAACAGTTGGCGCTTCGCGTTGGCGGGTCGCGAGTCGCCGGTTGCGCCAGGTCGGTGAGCCGCGGTCGGACGGCGTGGTCGTGTCGCACGCCCGGGTCGCCTTCGTCGCCCGGCGGCAGCGCTGGCGCGACAGGGGCGGGGCGGAGCGGGACCGCAACCCTGTTAGTGCGCGTTGAATCATTCATCGGGGCGTTGCGTTGGCGCCGTGCGGTCGGCCCTCGCACAGGCCCTGCCGCCAACGCAGCTGTGAGACCACGCGCACTGCAATCCCTCGAGACGACCCGCCCCCACCGGCGCAATGGACTCGCATTTCTGATGACGGTGGTTTTCCACACTTTTTTGTTGTTTTTCTTCCTCTTGAAATGCCGACGTTGTAAAATATTTCGTTTGTGTGTGAAAATTGGCATGGAATGTTGTAGATTTCCGCTAGTACGCAATCATACACGTACACGTATTTGACAAGGTTTATATACGGATAAGCAAGCTTTGTAGTAAAATATGGAAACAGTTGGTACAGTTATTTTATTGGCATTCTGCTACGTTTAAATTGAAGCTATTGAAGACGCTTAGAAGCCGTACTAAATGCAAATCCTACAAACATGCGTGATATCCGAAAAAGTTCTCACTAGTGGTCGGAATTCATTGCAATAAATCAAGACAAATATGTACACATATATGTAATTATTTTTTCAAAATGTGTAAGAAAAATAGGAAATATGTAAAATAAAAATTGGTTATAGTGCTTAAAATCGCTCTATACCAGGATTTTCCAAGCACAGAACGTCGCCGATCAAACCTTAACATGGGTTGGAAAGAAATATTGAGAGAGTTGGTGCAATTATTTTAATTTCAATATATTACCCAATATTAACAGATATATTTCTTGTCATTTAAAAATGAAAAGTTATCGAATTAAAAATATTTTGTTATGTTTTATAAAATATTTACTGTAATTAGAGGATTATTTTGTGTTATATTTTTTAAACTAAATAGCTTATCTAAATATTAGTTACTGGCGTTCAATTTACGGAGGATGTATTCACACAGGATGTTTTCAGTTCATTTGCAACTGCCTGAATTGATGCTAACGCATTGAACAAACGCAAAATGTGAAATGGTCGATTTCAACTTTCTTTACTTCTTTCAAATCTTTACTTCTAACACTTTACTCCTATGATATTTCGATTTTGTATTATTATGACATCATGGTCGACGCGTAAAAGATTTATCTCTAAATAAACGCATGTCTTCCCTCATACTCTAGTACCCTTTACACTTACACTCGCTTCTCTCTTAATATCAACGGCTCGGCGCCTCCACAAATGGATTGATTCGTACCTGCCAACATCTAGTCGTGCCGGTGTCAAATGGCGGTTTCAAATCATTAAAAAATATTTTAATAACCATTTGTTTTAGTTCCCAGATGGTGTTACTTAGTATAGATACCGAGTAGTTTTCGAATGTAATATAATAATCATTATCATTATTATTCGTCAGTTTATACCCTCGTGAAGTGCAAATTAATATTATTCCAATAAGAGCTTGAGGTATACATTTTAAGTCAGCACTTAACCATCTAAACTTTCTAGAAATATTTAGAAGTCTAAAAAAATACTTGTATATTGGTAGTAAATGCTTAGATGTAGTTGCCAAAATCAAGAGAGCACAATGTGGCGTAAGAGATGACTGATGAAATTGCAGAATTTGTATTATATTTCACGAATATGACCATGAAAAAATAAGACAATATATTCGCAGATTTACGTATGCATCAGTAATTATTATGAATTTAAATTTTAAAATATTATTTTCTATTATTCTGCATCGCACTTATCGGGTTGCCGTATCTTCTATTGAAGTAGCCTTGCTTTTTAGTTTCTCTCAGTTGCCAAAAATAAACAATTCACACGTTCTCTTGTCTCTTGTCAGAACTATGCATCGAGATATTTCAGAAAAATGACGCCAACATCTTGATCCGTTATCTCACACTGAAGACGGCATCAGAGAGGAACGTCCTGGACGACGGAAGTTGGAACCACGCCTACTTCCCGATCGATTGTCTTCCGTCGCCGAATACCAGCGGTTTCCAAGCGCTTCACGGCCATTTCCATCATATGTTCCAGTACTACTAGCACCACCACATCAACACGATAATTACCTCGACCAGCACCACCAGCATCGCCACTACCAGTTCCATCACCTGAAATGTCACCACCATTATCACCATCACCACCACCAGAACCACCATCACCATCACCCCCACTAACACCAGAACTACGTCATCACCAAAACTACATACATCACCAAGAACCAAATTCATCACCAGAACCAAATTCATCACCAGAACCACATTCATCACCAGAACCATCTTCATCACCAGAACCACATTCATCACTAGAACTACCGTCATAACCAGAATCATCACCATCATCAGAACCACCACTATCACCATTTGTTCTCGTGATGAATTTGTTCTTGGTGATGTATGTAGTTGGTGGTGATGACGTAGTCTGGTGTTAGTTGGGGTTGATGCGGTGATGTTGGTTCTTCGGTGGTGATGGTGATAATGTGCTGACATTTCAGGTGATGAACTGGTAGTGGCGGATGCTGGTGTGTGGTCGAGGTAATTATCGTGTTGATGGGTGCGTGCTAGTATTACTGCGACATATGATGGAAATGGCCGTGAAAGCGCTTGGAAACCCGCTGGTATTCCCGGCGACGAAGACAATCGATCGCGGAAATAGCGCGTGGTTCAACTTCCGTTCGTCCAGGACGTTCCTCTCTTGATGCCGTCTTCAGTTGAGATAACGGATCAAGATGTTGGCGTCATTTTCTGAAAGATCTCCCATGCATAGTTCTGACAAGAGACAGAGAAGCGTTGAATTGTTTATTTTTGGCAACTAGAGAAACTTAAAAAGCAAGGCACTTCAATAGCAAGATACGGCAACCGATAAGTGCCGATGCAGAATAATAGAAAATAATATTTTAAAAATTTAAATTCATAATTAAATTTACTGATGCATACGTAAATCTGCGAATATATTGTCTTATTTTGCATGTTTTTCATAATTCGTGAAATTATAATACAAATTCTGCAATTTCATTCAGTCATCTCTTACGCCACATTGTGCTCTCTTGATTTTGGCAACTACATCTAAAGCATTTACTACCAATATACAGAGTATTTTTTAGACTTCTAAATATTTCTAAGAAAGTTTAGATGTAATCTGACTTAAAAATGTATTACCTCAAGCTCTTATTGCGAATAATATTAATTTGCACTTCACGAAGGCGTATAAACTGACGAATAATAATGATATGATTATTATAATTACATTCGAAAACTACTCCGGGATATCTATTACTAAGTAAAACACCACTGCCCGAACTAAAAACAAATGGTTATTAAAATATTTTTTAATGATTTGCAAACCGCCATTACACCGCACGACTAGATGTTGCAGGTACGAATCAATCCAAATTTGTGGAGCGCCGAGCTCGTGATATTAAGAGAGAAGCGAGTGTAAGTGTTAAAGGGTACTAGATATGAGGGAAAGACATGCGTTTATTTAGCAGATAAATCTTTTACGCGTCTCGACCATGATCATATATAATACAAAACGAAATATTCATAGGAGTAAAGTGTTAGAATAAAGATTTATGAAAGAAGTAAAGAAAGTTGAAATCTAACCATTTCACATCTTTGCGTCTTTTTCAATGCGTTAGGCATCAATTCAGGCAGTTGCAAATGAACTGAAAACATCTTTGAATACATCGCTCCCTAAATTGACGCCAGTAACTATATTTAATAAGCTATTTAGTTTAAAAAACTAACAACAAAATAATCCTCTAATTACAGTTAAAATATTTTATAAAACATAACAAAATATTTTTAATTCGATAAACTTTTCATTTTTAAATGACAAAAGTATATCTGTAAATATTGGTATATATTGAAATTAAAATAATTGCACCAACTCTCTTCAATATTTCCTTTCCAACCCCATGTTAAGTTTTGATTCGGCCGACGTTACTGTTGCTGGAAAATCCTGTATTAGAGCGATTTTAAGCACTATTAAAACAATTTTTTATTTTTACATAAATTTCCTTTTTTCTTACACATTTGAAAAAATAATCTAACATATATGTGTACATATTTGTCTTGAGTTATATTGCAATGAAATTCCGACCACTAGTGAGAACTTTTT
Source organism: Gryllus bimaculatus (assembly GCA_017312745.1). Taxonomy (NCBI): domain Eukaryota; kingdom Metazoa; phylum Arthropoda; class Insecta; order Orthoptera; family Gryllidae; genus Gryllus; species Gryllus bimaculatus. The sequence goes on along the minus strand of BOPP01000008.1, from coordinate 19,720,955 downwards.
CGGATATCACGCATGTTTGTTAGGATTTGCATTTAGTACGGCTTCTAAGCGTCTTCAATAGCTTCAATTTAAACGCTAGCAGAATGCCAATAAGAATAACTGTACCAACTGTTTCCATATTTTACTACAAAGCTTGCTTATCCGATATAAACCTTGTCAAATACGTGTACTGTTATGATTGCGTACTAGCGGAATCTACAACATTCCAGTCGCAATTTTCAACACACAACGAAATATTTTACAACTCGGCATTTCAAGAGGAAGAAAACCAACAGAAAAGTGTGAAAAGCACCTCATCAGAAATACGAGTCCCTTGCGCGCGTGGGGACGGGTCGTCTGCAGGATTGCCAGTGCGCGTGACTCACAGCTGCGTCGGCGCAGGGCCTGTGCGAGGCCGACCGCACGCGCCAAACGCAACGCCCCATAATGATTCAACAGCGCACATAACAGGTGCGGTCCCGCTCCAGCCCCGCCCCCTGTCGCGCCAGCCGCTTTGCCGCCGGCGACGAAAGCGACCGCGCGTGCACACGACCACGCCGTCCGACCGCGCTCACCGACCTGGCGCAACCGGCGACTCGCTGCCCGCAACGCGAAGCGCCAACTGTTGGCTGAAACTTTTTTCAGATATCGCCGCATCGTGTTATGTGAATCTGCTTTTAACATGTCGTCTTTGCTCACCATCATCACCTGGACCAGTGATTCCGCGCGTCAACTTCTAAGGCCATTAGTCCCGCCAGTTAGCGTATGTTTTTATCGCGAGAGTTGTTTCCCAGTGAATGGGGAATCCGGTGCCCACCCTTTCCGTCGCTAGCAGTTTCCCCAACCATGTATCTCTCAGATCAGTGGGGCACCGCACAGCCCGAGACAACCACCGCAACTCCCGACCTGTTCACCCGGCATGACTATAATGCATTGTGCACCTAACTGTAAATGTGTATAGTTAAGGGGTGAGATAGAAAAAGGAAGAGAAGGAGAAAGATCTCGCGCACCGTGGCGCATTTGTTAAGGTACTGCTCCGGCACTGCCTGCTTTTGATGAGAGAAACCACGGAAACTACTAATAAAGAAACTGCCCCGCAACAATACTACCTCCAGACACCGCCCGATTTGACCTACTTTTGTAAGCTAAAAGTCGAATATCTGCCAAATACGGCTTCTAGGACTTCCCATTCAAGGCACTTTGCAGTGACCAACTGATGCCCTGAGCCACCCTAAACTAGTCAATCATAGCTTCGATTAAACAAAAAAAAACGCCAATAGAAGTGAAATAAAAAACATTATTAACATTAAAACAAAACTATTGTTTCACCGCCCGGGGTTAATTCAATACAAACAGTTACAGTAAGTGTCTGAAGATTAACCCGCACTAAAAATGAGAACTGAAGATTACAAAACGACCGCAAACAGAGGCCGAACACAATGAAAAAAACTCGCATAAATACCATTCCTACAGCACTAGAGAATGGAGGGGGACCAAAAAAAGAAAAGAACATCGCTGCATATGTGCTTCCACATCACTGAAAATTTTCAAGTATCTCTGCAATTAGAGAAAAAGCGTATTTCTCATGTCTCACCAATTGCGTAGGAAAATTTACCTTTATCATTTACATTTACTGTCCCACAGAATTACTGCCATCATTTTTTTCTCTCCCCTTTGGG
>BOPP01000008.1:19694681-19719272 GCA_017312745.1 Gryllus bimaculatus | reverse complement strand
TCATCACCAGAACCACATTCATCACTAGAACTACCGTCATAACCAGAATCATCACCGTCACCAGAACCACCACTATCACCGGGACCACCACAATTAGCAGAACTACCATCACCATTTTCACCAGAACAACCATCACCATCTCCAAGAACCACCAATACCATCATTTCACGAACCACCAACATCACTATCACCAGAACCATAAATCTCATTACCAGCAGCACCGCTAACAAAACCGACATCACCAAATCCAACACCACGATCAGGATAACCAGGGCGACGACCGCCACCACCACCACAACCATCAGCACCACTGTCACCACAACCATCAGCACTACCATCACCACAACCACCACTTCCACCACCACCTCTTCCTCCGGTGCCATCGCCTTCATCACGCGCGTGGCCCGGGTGCAAGCGTCGAGTCGCGTGGGCGACGCCGGCGGGGGCGGGGGAGGTCGGCTTTGTTGCGCCCGGGTGACGGGGGCGGCGGCGGTGGGGCGTTGTGTTTCACCTGGGGTTGTTTGTGTTTACCCGCTACACTCTTCCGCGGCGAACTTAATACATTAGGGATCCGCTGATGCGCTTAACATGATTGCTTGCTCGCCCGCGTGGATCACACGCCCGGGCGCTCGCGACAGGATAATGTACCGAAATGTGTCGCCATGCCCCAGTGGTGTGGTACTGCGGTGAGCCTGAAATTCGCTTTCGGTTATTGGTTGTGCATTTAGTTGACTGATTGCGGGAGAGCAGTGGACAGTGCTGGTATTTTCACTCAGTCCTACTGAAGTTTATTTAGAAAGCAAAACCATTTTTTCGATTAGGGTTTGGAAAGTCGACGTTACGTATTACTATTCGCCATATGCCCTTAGGTCGTATCACTCAGTGAGAAAATTGGATAATTCTCATTTGAGAACAGTAGTTTCTGCATTTGGTTTATAATGTTAAGCTTTTTGCATGTTTTGACAACGAGCGACCTTTGGAGCTAATTTTCAAATTTGTACGAATGCAACATAATAAATGACGTACATACGTTATTTTTTGTGTAATAGCATAATACATTTATTAGAGAATTAATCTTAATTTTGCGAAACAAACTTTTTGTGGACGTCTCGGGTATGATATGTATATTGGTATGGTAGTCGGGTAAAATAGTGATCGGCTGTTCCGATCATCGCTTTCTCTCCACGATTCTCTCCCTGGTTTGTCTGAATGTGTGACGACGCAATCATTCATGCTGTAAAATCTATTACGTCATCTCTATCTATCTATCTATCTATCTATCTATCTATCTATCTATCTATCTTTCACAATTTGCATTGTTGAGTTTTGTCATTATTTCAATTAATTGTCATTTTCATCACGTGACTTTTACATCGATTTCGGAATCAAACAAAAACTGAATCAATCAATACACTATGGCACCAAAACGTCAATAATATTTAAGTGAATTTTAGAATAAGCGTGTGTAAGTAAGTGTTAGGATAGGACCAGGAAAGGGAAGGAAAGGTCGGGCGCTGTCTGTGCCTATTTGTACCGGTATTGCTCCGGCATTTGCCTGGTATTGAGCGGAGAAATCGCGGAAAATTACCGATCAGAGCAGCCGGCCGCAACAATTCTCCTCCATACAGCGGCAGAAATTGCCCCAGCTCTCTAGCTAGTGTCGACAATCCTGCTACAGTCGGGACTCGAACATAACGAATTTCCTAACAATGAGGGACAAATACCAGGGTGTGTTTTACTTCGTTGTATGAAATTTTTGACCGCCAGTCCATTGACAAAAGGTGATCATCTTCGACCTTTCTGCATGCTCTAGAAGTTTGTTACATTTATTCTGAGACACCAGCACATCGTTTTTCCGTGCGATGGGCTTCCAAGGTGCTCTTCGCCGCCGCGATGGAAATGGGGAGAGAGAGAGCGTGTTCGAAGCGCGACATTCCGCCCGACGACGGCGCGTTGGCAGCGCCGGGCAGCGCGCCGCGCGCGGCTGAGCCGCGTCCAAGAGGCCGGCTGAGTGAGGCGAGCGCGCGCGAATACTCGCGTGGAGGGCGGGCGGGCGCGTGCGCCCGTCGCGGATCGTCGCCGCGCGCCCACAATGCGCGCGCGTCGCGGAAACGGAGGGCTAGGGCGCGCGCGCCACTTGGCACGCTGACTTGCCGGGCCGAAAGCGAGGAAGAAGCCTTGTTCGCTTATGTAACCTTGCCGTCCTTTTTATTTAGTTTCTCGTATAAGAAACACTTTCGATACTTTCTCGGGTACGATGCTTATGCAGAATGGGGAAACAATTGTAATGCTGCGTGAAAAATATTTATTTTTGTTTATTTCTTCTCAAATGCATTGTTTACCAATAGTTTTGAGGTACTGTAGTATACTGGTTAATCCATTATTGCCCGATTTAATTTCACATGCGTTCGTTGTTGTCTTGCCGCGGAGGTCCAGTAGTTAGAGCCATTCAGAGCGTAAAATGGTGGTTAAATTTTTTTTTTCATATAAAAAAGCGTAATTGTTAAGTCCTAAGAGCATATGCCCAGTCAACTTCTGCGTGGACTATTGATCGTTTGCTTTACACCGGCCTTTCCACGCGTTGTATCTACCGCCAGCTTAGCAGAGTTTGAGAGGATTCGAATCGTCGCAAGACAATAATACGCCCTTGGCTTATAAATTACTCATACCCATAATATACTCATCATTACATAACTATTTACAATCATATTCATAATCAACACTCATACATACTTAAATTTAAATATCGCGTGGTTATATTTATGCAGGAACACGAATTTTGTTAAATGAACTTTGTAATGGTGAAATATTACATTCTTGCGGGAAGGCACGTCAGATACCAAATTCAAGTGTACTTTTACTGTGACGCATTATCTAATTTATTGTTATTTAAAGATAACTTAGTTAAATGTATTTAGCGCTACATTATTTGCTAATAACATGGTTTTTCTAATAAACCTATTTTCCGACAAAATTACACTACCCTGATTATTGGCCAACGAGTTGGCGGAAATCCAATGATGACTGGTCGATATTCAGAAAAATCAGTGTCATATCACAGCCAATATATAAGTAATATATGAGTGTTAAATTAGTGTTATAATGTCATTACGCACATGTGGAACAAATATGCCTAACGCACTTGAGGTTTATAACCAACCATATTTGTGATACCGGTCGTGTGCTGTGCAATAGTAATTTCAAGAAAATACAATGTCCGGGGAATAATCAAAGTTTACAACCTGTCGTCGAGTTAAGCTGGTTAATACTCTAACCTTGATTGCTTTCCTCCAGATCTCAAATTTCGTGTGCGATGTTATTGAATCCAGGCCACGCGCGAGACGCGTCACAGTTCCCTCACGTCAAGTGCTTTACCGCACCTGTTGTGTCTGCAGGTGGGACACGCCCCCTTCCCCCTGGCGTGAGAGCCATACTACGTACTACACGCGTGGAAACCGTAGGAACACACGGCGGGTCGCCCGCGTCGCCGCGCGCGCGCGTATACGTACGTGTGTCTATTTCGAGCGGCGCGTGCCGCGTGCTGCTGCCGCCGCCAGAGCGCCCTGCCGATAAGCCCCCGAACCAGCAGGGCGGCGCGGGCGCGTGTGCGGGCGGCGCCTGGCGGCGGCGCGCGCGACTGCGAGAGGAAGAAGTAGGACGCAGATGCCGCCTCCGCCTCCGACTTCGTCTTCGATTCGCATACGTTTGCTTTTATTGGATTTGGGGCTCGAACGGGCTGGCGCGAGACGCTTCACGCTTGGCGGTATGAGTGAGAAGGCGATTTTTTTTTAAACTAATGGAATGTAATTTATTTCAGCAGGGGGATCCTAAAATGTGCCTAAAATTCATTGCCCTATTATACGACCTTTTCCTAGAAATTGTTAATCGGAATGTGCCGTATACCATGATTAGAGTTGTGAGTGTTGGATGAAAAAATTAGCCAATTTACATTCCTTAAATAGGGTAAAAATAGCTCTATACGTACACCTGGGCATTCTGTCGGGAATTCGGGTTGAGGGAGTGTCCTAAAACGGCGTTTTTGCGTGACCTAGTGAGGTGTTCTCACGTCTAGCACTAGGTGTGCACTCTGCCGCTCAAGTTTCTCTCGCCGCTTCGTGCGCTTTCGCTCTGGACGCTTCATCGTTCTTCTTCACGGCTTCTGACGTTCCCTCTATTACAATTCTTTTAGTATATTCGTGCAACGTTTGTGCGTAATGATGTAAGGATTAATGGAGCAAGTGAAAAGAAAACGGGAGAAAGTCGAAGAAAGGAGTTAAAAAAACAGCTGCAAACCCTTTGTTCCCTCTAAATTTTGAAGATAAGAGTATGTCATAGCCTTTACGGATCCTTCCGACTTAGTTTATCTTATATATTTGTGTATTACTTCTATGCAATGATGGGATATAAATGGAATAAGAGGAAGAGATACAGCAGAACTCAAAAAAATCGGCCGCGAACATTTCTCTATAAATTTTTCCTATAATTCTGAGGGAGACGTGGATACTCTCGGTACTCAGAGGTTGGTTGGTAGCGTTTGATGACCGGTACTCTACGGATTTCTTTCTTGTTTCTGTTATTGCTCTCTACAGCTGCCTTTCTGCTGCCTCCTCTGTGGTCGCCACCATCGCCATATGCGCAAACGATGGTGCAATCTGTCATCGTTGAAAGCGGCGACCGCAGCCAACAGCCTCCTTATCCCCTTCAGTCACTGCCACATCATCCACGATCCCATCACCTTTACCTCTACTATTACGTCTACCTCTAACTCTACTACTGCTACCGCTAACTCTCTTACCTCTACCTCTACTGCCACTGTCACCGACTGTCTGCCTCCAACCGTCTGTTCGCCTGCCTCGCACGCGGCCACGTAACGCCACCGCACGCGCGTGCGTGCGGGCGAGCCTCTAATTAATTGACCTGCTGGCGGCGGCCGGACAGCGCGCGCGTCGGTCGCGCCCCGACCGACGTAAATCACGCGGCTCTCGCACGCGGGCGCGGACGCGGCGCCGCGCGATGCGTGTATCATAAACGCAGCACTTGCTGCGGCCGCCGCCGCCGCCGCGCTGAGCCTTTAATTACGTTGCCGTGTCGGCGTCGCGCGGCGGTGAGCCAGCGGACAGAGGCAGAGGATAAGGGAGGACGGCGTGAGCGGGGATGAGGATTAACGGGGCGGGCAGGTGAGGTGGGCGTGGCGGAACGGAGTGGGGGAACGTTTGGGACCGTGGTGTTGGGACAGGCGCTGTGCACGCGAGACGGACAGCGAGGGACGGATCGAGTGGGAAAAAGGAAATCGATGAGCGAATGCGACGGGGCAGGTGGTGGGTTGGGGCGAGTGGTGAGTGATGGGCGTTGGGAGGAGGCCCCGGTCGACCGCATGCACGTAGCGAATGGAGATGAGCGCAAATGGAACGCATCCTGTCCTGTCCGCCTGCTGCGGCTTTGTGCCCCGCGCTTTGCGCCTTTGGAATTGGCGTGACTGCTGTGACGTTTGGCGGGTAGCGGGCATTGTGCGAAGTTGTTCCGTAGGCGATTTCAATGGACTGGTGTTACCAGTGTGTCAGGCTTTTTTATGACAATTATCATATTGATGCATTGCTTTATATGCGTTAGAATTCATTTTTAGGAAAAATATTTCGTTGATGCCTCAGTTGGAAAGAATGGACCGTAATAAGATGATACGAGTAGTAAGATTTCTCGCTTTGATTTGTTACTCAAAATTAGTAGTATATCTGTTATATTCATAAGTTCAATGTATTTAACGATAGTCGATTGTTACACAGACTTGACTACCTCTGACTTCCAGAATAATACATCGATATATGTACAGTCATTCAGTTGTCATTCATTTATCTGAAGTTCTTTGTTACAAATGCGTAAAATGTCGTGTATTCCCTTTCGCCAATCCGGTTAATAAAATAACATCGTGAAGTTGAAATCTAATGTTTCGAGCATCTACAGTGCAATGTAAATTATCACATACGGACTAAGTGAGCATTCATTCGTGCCATCAAATTGGAATTTCCACTTATTCTATTCCGCGACCAGGATTTTTACGTTATGTTTCAATTTTCAGTCACATTTGTTTTCAGTAGTTCCTCTCGCAAATTTTATTGAATTGTTAAGGCTCTTTTCTTACAATGCCCCCTCTCCCGTTGTCCCCTCAAAACATTGTTGGCAGTTCCTTTTAGCTAGCAAATACCTTTTTTTTCTCTCTCTCTTTCTTTCGCATACAGCCTCCCTTCCCCCTCTGCCCCCCAACCTTTATTACACTTCATCGTGTATCCCACAAGCGAAAAGTGGAAACCATTAATTTCGTAAACAATTCCATTAGGCCCAGCGCCCGGCGACCTAAATGGCGCCGTCGAATCTCGCTGCCGGCCCATTGCGTTCGCCTGCGGCATTCAAAAGCGCAGCCCACTGTGTCGTCGAGAGCGGCGCGTGTCGACGCAGCAGTCGCCGCCTATGAATGAGGCCCGAACGCGGACGTGTAAACATTTCACGGCGTGCGGCCGCCGTCGTTTTTTAAAGCGCGAGTGTTCGTTCCCTGCGCGGTGGCTGCGCTGCGGACATTACCCGCAACGGTGGATGCATGGCGATGCGGTTTATAGTTCCATTCGTCGCCGTCGCCCCGCCCCGCGCCCGCTCTGTTGTTGTTCTGTGCCGTCGTTCCCTTGATATTGCGCTTCTTGTGACTAACCCGTGTGGTGTAACCGTGTGCTAATCTCTGTTCATTATTACGATTGTCGTCATTGTCGATTGTGTTGTGGTCGTAACTGGTCGTGTTTCGGGCGTTTTGGGATTGTGAAGGGGGCGTTTTAGGGTATTGGTGCGGTGTTGATTTGAATATGGAATGCTGGGGTTTATTTTCCTACATTTTCTACGGTTATTGAGCGTGAAAGTGAACGAGAGGCAAATGATTAGCAAGCTTCAAATTTGCTCGTGCTGGGTTTGCGAATGCTTATGCAACCCGTCGTACTTACGAGAGTCAAATCTAAATTGTTGCATATCGCAAAGGGAATCGTTATTCTTCTGTACAGTGGGAAATATATTTAGGCTTGTTTGTATCTTGATTTAATGCCAATCTACACTACGATTTTCCAAGATACATTATCTTGTAAATTAAAATAAAACAGAATCGCCGAAACATACGGAGTAGGATATTCATATCGTGTACCGATAAGGATTTAACTGCATGGAGAAAACTTTAACAGCTTCAATAAATCTTCTTAACGAGACAGTGTTAACTACCCAATTAGCAGGGCCATGCTCCAGTCGAGATTTCCCAAAATTTAGCTCCTGTGTACGTAGCTTGCCGAGTGTGTGGGGTAGGAGAAAGATAAGTGAACCCGAGTACTTCCCGCACCTGTGAATATCTAAACCACGGAGATAGAGATATTAAACGCTATGTGTAGTAAATTTGAACGGAGAGTGTTGGATCTAATTCAAAGACGATAATACAATCAGAATGTACTTTTAAAAAAAAATAATGTATTGCTCTCCATTGTTATGTTCTGATGACGTATAGGAAACTTGAATAATCTGTATAGAATTTACTTGTTACTATTTCCACTTACCTAAGTCCGGTAGTAAATTGAAAAATATTTTTTCGTGTGATAGTTTTGTCGATAGATTTCCCGCATGTATTAAACCTTTCAAGTTTCCGAATATGCAAATATTATTCATAGTTTTTCTAAATATTGCCTCATGTAATTCGTCCGGAAAAAGATCATTTTCAGTTTCAAAGGGAGTAAAACATATTTAAGGAATACAATTGGAAAATAAAGATTAAGTAAGGTGGCCATTTTTTATATAGAGCAGGAAATATTACACCGCATTGTCACTACCAAAATTAGAGATGGTTTTGTAAAAAAAATGGAGAAAGATGAAAATTCATGAAAAATACATTTTTAAACGCATTTAATTAATGTGTAAGGGTATGGTATAATTACAGTACAATTTTGGTTAGTGTTTGAGAATTTCCATGCGACTTCTACTTCTAACTTACGTGTGAAGCCCGTAAATATTCACGGTTGGAGTGGAGGTGCTAGGCGCATGGCTTGGTGATGGTCCGTGGGTGAGGGGGGATGGGTGCGGGATGGGGGCGAGCTTAGGCAGCACGCGAGGCCGCCCGCCGCGCCGCTCAGAGGCAGCATGCCTTGTAGCGAGCGCCCGCCGCGGCGGCGGCGGCGGCGGTGGAGGCGGCGGGGTTGGCGCCTGCAGGCGGTGCGGCCGGCCGCTGGCGGCCTCTGCCAGCGACGGCGGTGGAGGGGACCTGCTGCTCGAGATAGACCAGGCGCTGCGCCTCAGCAAGGGCTTTCTGCTGCGCCAAGGTTGGTGCGCATGCGCGTGCGCTTGGGGCTGTTGGTAGCGGCGTCGGCAGGTAAGCGAGGCAGCGCGGCTGCAGCCACTTGCATGCTGGGGGTGTTGGTGTGGGGCGGTTAACAGCTGTGGATTGTGTAGGTGAATGGTAGAGCTTGCTAGTTGTTGTTTGCTGTAGTGCTCACATGGGTTGTACAGTTGTTTAGTTGGTATTTGTGATTAAGAACTATTTTACTTATTGTATGTTCATTTGAAAACAATGTTTATGTTGAGGTTATTATAATAATTTTAAAGTGATATTTGGTAAAATTTAAAGATTTACCACATCCATATGTTTCGAGATCTCCTGCCTGTCAGGAACGATAAAACAATTACTTTCATTTTTAAATTTACAAAGAATTTTTTCTTAGCATGTTTCTCATTCTGCGCAAATCTATTGTCGGATGTGTGAATAATACAGCTCGGAAATGGTGTAGTGCAGTACTCAGTTTGTTGGCGACAAAGTTTGAAATGTAGAATGAATTTTAGAAGCCGCTCTGAGTTGTGTGACGTACAGAAAAGTAATTGCCTACTTCAAACTACTGCTTTCATTGGCAACTTTGAGAAGTGCCCCATTTATATCATCCTACTTGCTAATGTAGGTTCACAAACCCGTAAAACTCAACTTCGAAAACTCGCTTGTTTGTAGCCAATGTTATACTCTATATAACTTTCAGAGCAATAGAGCAGGAATTTGAATGATTAGTTAAAAGTCATGTACATGAATCACTTCCCCTCTCTAAAAGTTCTCCTTGTTTGTTAGCGATGCTTATTAAAAGTCACGTGACGAAGAGAAAAGACAATGTTTCCTCATGACTCATCATGTCGTGGCGCTCATAAAAAAGTTCGTGTAAAACGTTTGAAACTCAGAAATTGAAATTTTAGGATGACGGTAAACCTTCATTACCATCTTGCAACACCTGTACTTGCCCTGTACAATTATGAGGTTTCGACATGTTTCAGGTGGCATATAAGTTTACTGCATGTAGGTGTTCACGTTATTTCGTGTTTTTGGGCATTGTTTCTCTTAATTAGCTTTAGGCTGTTTCCGTCCGCACTTTAGTAAACATATAACTTTCACACTGACAAGTTGGGTTATAAATGTTATTTTTTATTTCGTCTTCAATGCCTGTTTGATCATTGAATTATGATTTTCAAATATAGCATTACTTTAAGCTGTAAATTATATAAAGCAGGGTTAAGGACAGCAATTATTCTGAAAACGACGAGTTCTGTCTTCAAGTGAGAACAGCTTTCAACATATTTCGAGAAACACCATCGATTATTATTTTTGTGATTCCCTGAAAGGAAACGCGTGCCTTCCGCCCGCACAACTGGAACATTAGCACGCGCGAGCAAGTGCAATGACGAAAGTTGGCGCCGACCGTGCTCGTGAGCAATTACGGCAGCCGAGTCTATGCGTTTCGCGCGGCGGCCGCTGGGAGCGCGAGCGTCGCTGAGAGCGGCTTGTGGCGCGCTCTGCCCGCCCGTCTTCGCTTCCCGGCATGCCTCGCGCGATGGGGGCGGCGCCGCGCCGCCGGACGTGACGCGGGGCGCGTGGGCGGGAGCGCCGGCCGCCTGCCTGGCTAATTCTGGGCTGGCGAGGCGAAGCGTGGCTCGTCCGCTCGCACCTTGGAATATGGGGCAGCGCCGGACGCGCTGTGCCGCGGGTCCGCGTGGTCCGGGCGTGTGTCAGACCGACGGATGGGGGCGTGCGCTCAGATCGGCTTGCGAATGGGTAGTGACGTAGAGAGCCGGGGCGAGGAGTGAGGTCGTTTCCACGTGGCGGGTTTTTTAAGGGTGGCAGCACCTTCTGATGCTGTAGAAAGTCGTGCCTTTCCTTATTCCTTGTGTACCTTTCCTTATTCCTGCGTTACATAATTTGGGGACAACCTGCCAGTAGATGTAAGTTCAATTAATTTGTTTAGTCGCTTTCAAGTGATTATGTTGCGGCTTAGGTGGTTAACCAGGGCATTAACTGATGTCACTGCAGCGAGTGTCACTGGGAGATCCTACGCATAGAGTTTGTTGGCGATAAGATTTTCGACACTAACTACTTAGTTGGTTGAATTCAGCCACTGTCTGAAGAAGAAATCTAGCGACCAGCTGCTCGTATCTGCACGTTTTCGTGCTTTTTCCGATCAATATCAGGCGAAGGCCGGAGTAGAACCCTAACAAACGGACCGCGCGATCTTTCCTTCCTCGTCCTGGTCCTTTACCTACACTCGCTCACACTTTAAATCGGGCTCTTAGAGCTTAACGCGGCTGAGGCGGTGCCACGCAGGTGGGAGATACCTCGTTACGGAAAATCCCCGCAAGCCGACCGTCGCGCCGGATCTCGCCATCCGGGCGGAAAAGATTACTACCACCCTCCGCGATAAAAAGAAGCTTACACTACACTTACGGGACTTATATCAGGTGACGAACTCAGAATTATTAACCAATCAATCAGTCGAATATAGTGTTACTTTTCGTGCACTTGACCTTTCAAAATAAATTGTTACATAGGATTGGCCACGTCTGCTGGACAGTCCGGTCTGTCCTAGAGTGCCCACGCCCATAAGTTAAGGCATGTAAGTCTTAACGTAATATATGGGTCTCGAACTATGAATGTCTAATATTATAAGATTCTGAAACATTTCTCGGTATCAAAATACTTGTGTCTATTAGCGCAATTAACGTGTTGTAATTTTAAAATTTATATTTGTTTTGTGTTATGACAGTTTCTGTTATTATGGTGTTTTTTTTATTTATTGTGGATTTCCTTTAAGAACACAATACTCCACTTTTCATTATTATTATTATTATTATTATTATTATTATTATTATTATTATCACTTATTAAAAAATTTAGAAATCTACATATTCTGTGTCGTATGTTTAGAAACATTCGGGAAGACAAATAAATGGCCAGTAAAGAAGTTTCAACTAGAATATACCATTTATTCCATTGCCATCCCCTAGAGAGTAAACGAAGAGTCCAGATTCGAATTCCAGTCTGGGGTGTCTATTATTTTCAACAATGTGAATTAAAACTTTTTGTTTTATAAATAATGGTCAAATATGTTCGAATCGTTTATTGTATTCGTATTAGAGGATGACTTTTATATACACACGGTTTAAATGTCTTAGCACGTAATTGCTCATCATCAGTTTCTAATGAAAGTCTGGATTAAAAAATACGTACTATTAGCACATCAATTTTTTCATTATTTATTATTTATTTTGATTTGTCACTTGTAATACAATATCTGACCTTTCGTCAGCCACAGATTCATTGAACGTGGCACATAACCCGGAATCATTGCGAAACATTCCAGCAGGTGTTATAACTTAAGATATAACTGAGTAGAGCAGTATATGGTAAAACGTGTCAACACAATTTTCCTAAATTTCCATTCTCCATTGTATTGGTTTATTCCTGCATTATCAGCCACACAATGGCGACTGTTAAAGCCGAAATCGAAAGATGCGCGTTAATTAGAAAATATTGCCGTATGTTTGTTGACAAAAACAACTGATCTTCAACAAATCAATATAGGTGCATTTTTTTTTGGAAATTTCAAACCTTTAAAAGTTTTGGTGAGAAAATACATTAGAACCTGAAATGTATTTTCAAATATAGGCCTTTAAAATTTACAAATTACTACCATTGTTCAGAAAATGAACTGCTAAACCAAGTGAGTACTGCTGTGTTGCTTCTCCGAGTAGTTTTATTTTCCCGCGGCGTGCCTTATCGCGTGAACAGGGCGTGGATCCGAGCGAAGGGGGAGGGGGCGACGCAGAGCGTGGGTTCTGTGCTCGGATCGGCCACATTGTGGCGGTAACTGACGCGACGTGGCCCGCGTGGCTTATCATCTTTCGCTACCTGGCGTTGCATGCCATAACCACAGACGGGTAAGTGTGTTGATTCACTAACCGAAGACGGGAAATATTTTATTTTGTTTAATTTAGATCCTTTATTTTTATCCCTATTGTGTATAACGTAATGTCGGTCGGGTTTGTCCTTATACCTGCGTTAGTACTTTCTGTTTTTAGTCCGTCATTGTTGGAGGAAGGAAATCAATAGAAACCAATCGTGGATGATGGAAATACGCCTTATCTAGGGGGGGGAGTTATGAAATTGTGTGAGATTGGCCCCCGATTGTGAGGCAACATCATCATGCACTGATGTTAGGCAGGAAGAATAAATATAATTAAGTGCCCAACATCAGTGCATGAAGGGTTGCATGTCGATAAGGTGCAAAGTAACGTGTGAAGTCCATTTTATGCGATTTCCATAATATTTTCGACATCAAAATGTGATTCTTTTCGATCTCTCTGCATGCCCTAGTTGTTTAGATACACGTTCAATCTGAATAGATTATGTGTGCAGATTATAACACTGAACTATGTTTCAACAAGGGAAACTTGAAAGATGGCCTATCCATTGTCGAATACCTATTAATATATGGTAGTTCTAAAATAAGGTTCCCACTTCATTGTAATGTAACTGGAGCAGGCACGATATTAATGGCTTACTAGGCGTGTCTGGGCGCGAGCCGATGAAAGGACTTACCTCAGACGAGAATTTTGTTCCGATACAGCGCGCGTAGGCGTTCCCACAGTGTTTGCGAAGTTCGTTCGGGGATCACGAGCAACAACAAACAGTGCTTCCTGCGTTCAGGGTTCCAGAACTATCGGTAAACAGGCTGCTTAAAGGCGCCCAGCGAACACTGCATACATTGAGGGGGAGAACAATAATATTTGGAGCCATCAGAAACTATGACAGAGCAGAAAGACAAGTTGTATGATAGGTTGAAAGCAGTGTTGACATTTTGTGATGCTGTTTTTAACTCTTAATTTGTTATCATCATTGACTTAAAATATAGGTTGACGTTGTTTTCTGTATTTCAATTTGAATTTCATGAAATAAACAAGTTTTTTTGTAAGTAATATTATGTACGATTTATCGTTTAATAAATTAAATATATTTGCATAAAATAACTAATAATATCATAATATTAGATAGTAAACCTGAATTTTAATTTCAGAGAAATGAATAAAAATGGTTGAATGTGACCATTAGTGATTCATTTTTTCTTGATCCTGTAAACGGTATTTTCAATACTTCGCATTCTTCATTTCGATTTTCAGATTGAAACGCATATCTCTTGTTACAATAGAATAACGTCTCCAATAATGTTCTGTACGGAACGTTAGGGATTTGCAGGGACATCGTTTAGTTTCGTGAAAGTTGTATGACATCATTTTTACTTTACTTGACATTCGAGGCAATACGGCCATTAATGGGAGTGCTCGAGAATTAGAATGTGGAAATGTAATGAGAGGATTATTTTATGTCATTCTCAACTTAAAAATGTGAATTATCAATTCAGGACTTTCCATATAAATATTTGTTTAAATGTCATATTGAGAACACCTGGAAAAAGAAAACATTGCCAAGCTTTCGTCTTGGAAGAGAGTCAGAGCGTTCTCAGACATTTCACGATCTTTGAGGTGCTTGATTTTTGAAACGAGGAACGTTGGGCGAGATTCAATTTGTTGAACCGCAAACCCACCCATGACAACAGTTTCCCTCTTTTGATGCAAAATAAATAAATAAATAAAAAATAAAAATAAAATAAAAATAAACAAAATAAAAAGAAATCGACACTAATACACCCTACCTTGTTCAAATCACAGGCATATACTACTTAACATTGGGTGAGTTCATCATACACTCGGTTCTATCCGTGTTAATATAATGTAAGAGGGAAAAAATATATTGTAGAGGTTCAATATCATGTCTAGACAAACAATTTTCAAAGCTTTTTTCATGCTCTTGAAACTTTGAGTTGCATTGCACAGGCATGTGGGTGAATGTGAGGAGTATAAAATGGAATAAATACTTCGAGAAATCATTAGATCTATCGACGTTTACATTATTCAAATTTCACATCACGGAGAAGGCAAGTGAGTCCCACCGGGAGAAAACGATGTTTCGGGTGTTTCAAGAGGATTCGAAACCATTAGGAGGCGCAGACACCGTGCCGCTTTGGACTCGAGGCGCTGGTGGTATTGTTCGCGAGCTAAAGTATAGCGGGGGCGGGGCGGGGCGCGGGCGCGCTGGAGAGGCGGTGGCCCGCCCCGGGCCCCCAGGGGTTTTTTTGGGGGGCGACCCCGGGATCGCGACGCGCGCTCGCGACAGCGCCGGCCGACGGCGAGGTCGTCGACCGGTCGCGCGACCCGCTTCCAAATTCACTCCCGGCGACGAGTCGTGCCAGCGACGCCCCCGGCGCCGCCGACGCTCCAGGTCGCCGGGACGCCGCAGCCGCACTCTAGTTACTGCGATCCGGAAGTTCGCTTCTTTTTATATGTTCATCAACGAGATTGGAGATTAGATTTTAATTACAGTAGATTTATTTTGAATTGGTTTGGACCCGATGGCAGTTAAATACAACGATTAAAAATAGAATGCAATTATATACAAAAATATCCATCAGTTGATTATCAATATATAATAATATAAATAATAATAATAATAATAATAATAATAATAATAATATATAATAATAAAATCACTTCGGTGGCGCAGAAGGTTGTGGCAATTGTCCCTCTGCGCCGAGGAGGCCAGCAGATTCGGTCCCGCGTAGACATGCTCGTTGTAGTGATTGTCTCTTCACCTTTACCTTGACCACTCACGTTTAATCGTGTAGCGTGGTCAGTAATGCCCTATACGCCAAAAGAAAGAAAAAAAAAGTTAATAGAATATGATGAAAAATGAGCGTTTTATGTAATATAAATTCATGGATTATCGATAATTACCTGGATTCTTTTGCCCTTAGAATCTTGGGTGTATTGCTTGCGAGCTTGCGCAATGTATACTCCTTCACGTCTGTGTAATTTCTCGAAATGTGGCCCCACAGTCGCTTTGAACGTCGCCGCCACTGCCGTATGGTATGGATGCCCCGTGAATGGACGTGTCGTTGTATCCACATCGTTGCATCATATTTGATATGTGCTCACAGTGGCATGAGAACATCCAAGACTAGTCGTTTCACATACGCTAGTACAGATGAGTTTCACTAAGATGGGGCCACATTGATAGACCGGGAAATAATTGTACCACATGCAGGGCGATGTCATTGCAATGGATGGCGATGAAGGCGTTTACAAATGAATTAACAATAAGCAAACGCGCTGACAAATTGAGTGCACGAATTGCAGTTATATTGCCAGCAGTGGCCGAGCAGAAACTGTCAAAGAGGTCGTTCTTAGCGTTATCTCTCTACACCATGAGGCCGTCACGGACCGAACTCTGATACATTGGCCACTTTCGCCGCACCTTTGATGCCGCAGAAACTACGATCAGTGATATTGTAGATAGAGTCGGTGGGGTCCTAAGTTCCAACCTGTTAGCATGTCACCTATAACTCTCCGGGTTTCAGCCGCAAACACAGTTCTCGGTTGGGGCCGCTCATAACGTAATGTCTCATTGGTGTACACACGAGTATCACATATACGAACTTAAATTAAAATTGCTAATAATGAATACAAGTAAATTGTCTTTAATGCGTCACGGCGGGACGCCCGCGCCAAAAAATAAATAGTTAAAATAAGCGTCGGATAGATTAGTATGTACTCGGCTTCCGACGGCAGGTGTTTCCCCCTTCAGGGTTTTTTTCCTGAGCCATACCTTATGGTCTCTTTTCCGCGGCTGTGATGCGATGGAGAGACCATTTGGGGTGAATACCAGAATTCGAAAGATTAGAACGGAAAGGATGTAGGTATTTTAATTGCTTAAAGGCCTTCGGCCTAGCCACATAGGATCAAGTAAGCTAATTGGTTTGTAATAATTACCCATTAAATAAATAAAATACATTATCTTCATAAATAACGATAACAGAATGGAACAGTTTGCCTGTAAAAATCGTTTCACCTTTTCTCCTAAGTGCGACAGTTAAGAAAATACATAGTTAGTTAGGGTCATGCGTACACAACAGCGATGCTGACCTCACAGTCCACTTCTCCTCCTCGTGCAACTTCTATTGGGACTAGGCAGATTTTTGTAACTTCCTTCGTTCATTAGCGGTATACTTCTTAGACCTTCCTTTCACATTTTTTTCCATTCGTTCTTTGGACGATTTTTTATTACGTAATTTCGCATCAAGTAAGGGTGTGTATGTCTTCATTTTGTAACACATTACATTATCTGGGTTTCTGTCGACAGCTTCTAATAGAAAATTAATAGTATCCAAAACCTGAAACCTTGCCTCCTGAAATTTTTCCTTCACGGAAAAGATGTATTTATTTACATAACACGCCTATGTATAGGCAAACGTATGTCATTCATTTCTTGGAGGCAGTCCATGTACCCATTCTGAAATATTTTATGTTATTGTTGCTTGGAGGCAACATTTTACCAAAGAGAAATTTAGTATTTCAAAATTCCTCACACCCGCCGCTACATAAAAACATCTAATGATTTCTGTTGCCTTTATAAGATAAAATCAATCCCAGTTCATTTCATGTCCCCTGAACATTACTGCGCACTAACACGTTCCACCTCATTTTACAGCGTTCAACGTTTTAAATGCATTATTGATTATTATCGACACTCAGGATTATCGTTCTTCATATTGAAGGTAGTAATATAGATAATTAGAGATACTGTGTTCTCCACAACTGCACTATGTTTTTACATAACTTGAATGAGATTGTCGGGCAATTAAATTTACCCATAATTGCCTTATTCGACCTCGTTGACAATATCCTAATGGCCAATAACACTTTGACGTCGTTTGTACTTTTCTTCGGGCCCCCAACTTGTCTCTCTTTCTTTGCTAACGATGTTAATAAGACATTAAACTAACATTGATTTAATTATCATAAAATTAAATGCTATTCAAACAGAGAAATCTATCTAGTAATATATAGTTCCTCTCCGAGGCCAAATTGTAGTAGCGAAGAATATTGTAGGGCTGGGAGGTATTGCACAGATATTTTAGTCGAGGCACGTTTCAATAATACTCATTATTTAGCTATATTCTGGATACAGTTTTGTTCAGCATTCAGAGAAGATTGCAGAAATTTTCACAGATGATCTGGCGATGTAGATCGTAAAACAAATGTGAAAAGGCAGTGCTATCGGATTTCTGCAAACCCATCTCATCCTAAATTATGAGTGATTAATGACTGCTTGCATAGACAATCGTAGGACAATATAAAGTATCATTTTGTGTCGAACGTCCGCTTGCAGAATTTGGGGACGTTGTGATTCTACGAGAGATTACAGCCTGTGTTACCACTCGGTGAGGGGAGGTCGTATTTTATCTTACGCAAAAGAACGCACTCCATATATGTGGAACATGACTGTACCTTGCAGAAAAAGAAGAATCTACATTTATTCACCTCGTCGCCGCATCAATCCAAGAATATCATCCAATCAGACAAGTATAAGATAAAATTGAAAATAAAATAAAATGTGAAAATCAACGAAATTTTCCAAGTTATCTTGCCAGGTTGTACTGAAAGGCAGTGAATTCAAGACGATCTGAAGAAAGTTAAATTAGAGTGAAATTGAATTCCTGCACAAATGAATAGAATTGATTATTGCGAGAAATAAAATATATTATTTGAATAATAAAAATTAAATCAAAACTAAGTACCTGTTTACAAGTCTTGAACTGAAATATTTCCGTTTGCCTTCGGCTGTATGTATTGCCTGTGCCTGTGACTGTATTAAAGTATTTTGAATTTCTACGAGTAACATTAAGTGGGAATATTTACGAACTTGGAAAATCATACAATAATTTACATTAATATTTTCGACGAGTAATCTACCCGAATCCTCAGATCACAGATCCACTGCTCAGCTACACAGACCACCTCTGTAATCTGCGCGACGCCTCGTAAATGATGTCTAAAATGATCTCGCTGTAATTTTAGCCCTCGCGCCTTCGCTTTGATCCAAGGCTTTTTCGGCTTCTGGATTGAGAGCGGAGACGAGTGACAGTCGGTTTAGATTACGGAGGGTGCTTGTTTTTCATGTTGCTGTCGATGTTTGAATCTGGAAAGTCCTAAAGGAGGAGACAACGATGTGCTGAAAAAACTTTTTTGTTTATTAATTCTCATCTCTCAAAATTAAAGTGATTCGTAATTTTGAGCACCTTTCTCGAACGTCTTAGACGGAACTCATGATTATTGACGTAATCACGTTGAAAGCCTACACAATCACAACATGGAGATGATATCCAATGAGTGAATAATCACGAGTAGGCGACTAAAATATCTAACGAAATAAATGTGAAAACAAGGAAAAGCGCGGAAAAAAGTTTTAAAACGATGCTAAGGAGCTGGAAACAACACTAATATTACTTTATAGTTTTGTGAGTAAAAATAAACAGCCACTTTGGCAATGTACACTGAGGAGGAATATAGATACAACTCAATTCTTGCGTTACTTAGTAATGCTTCATTTGCTCTTTCATTATCACCATTCTTTACTATGAAGATTAGCTTAATCAGCGATTTTTGTTATTATTTTTTATCAATGCCTTGTAGTAAATAAAATTGTCATCTAACACAATATGCACACACACTTGTGCTTTTAATTGTTCTTTACCAGGGCATTGTAATAATAATAGTGTTACACGAATATTATTTGATATCATGTGAAAGACCTCTATGATGAATATTCAATTGATTTTATCTCGAGCAGCAGTTCACTATTTACGAAAACAACCTGTATTCGTGTGATCATTTTCAATAGTTTGATTTTGATGACATATAAAATATCCACCTTATTACCAATACAGAGGTCGAGTATGTTCTTGACAGTTACAATGAACTTCATTTTAAAGCTCTTACTACCGTTTGTGCTTTTAGAAACAACCTGCAAAAGTCGTTTGTCTGGGAATCTCCTTGCGCATTTAGCATCTTTCGAAACCAGTGCCTCAAATTCTACTATTCCAACTACTGAGAAAGTGAAAACTTTACGAAAAAGTGAGTACCGACGAGCTTACAATCCATTCGAAATGAATTATTTTTGGATTAACAAAGAAAACAACACGATTTTTGACGGACCGTTCTTCTTACTGTTCAAATACTTCGAAGAAATCTGCGGTGTTCGTGTGAGATTTCAAAAGACCAAAGTGAACAATTCATACTCAGAGGAAGTGAGGCTGCTTCGCGAGGGGTTCGTCGATGTCTCATCCAACGATCTGTTTTTCAACGCGGAGAGGAACAGGATAGGCGACTTTTCCGTGCCCGTGCTGAGCGCCCCGTCGTGCATCGTGACGCGGTACCCTCCTCCGCTGGGCTTCGCGCACGTGCTGCGCCTTCCGTACTCGCTGATCGTGTGGTTGGCCACACTGGGGTCGCTCATCGCGTGCGCAGCGGCATGGCACACGACGCACGCTATCCAGCCGCGGAAAGCGGCGCCTCGAAGCGCCGTCCTGGCAGCGTTGGACGTCGTGCAGGTGACGTTGGGCAGCGGGTGCAGCGCCAAAAGCGTGAAAACCTTCGCGCAACGCGCGGTCCTCGCTTCGTTGCTGCTGTCGTCTTTGGTGATCGGCAGCGCGTATCAGGGCCAGTTGCTCGGCTTTATAACCACTCCGCCCAGGAAGCCCGCGCCCAAAACCATCGAGGACGCTGCGAAAGTCCTCAAGACGGTGTACACCAACGTGAACATCCCACCGGCCCCCGCGGACGAGGCAACCGACGCTCTCGGAGACATCCGCAAGAAACTGGTGGAGTTTCCGTACTTGACGTCCGCGCCGGAGGTCAAAGAAGTGTTGAGGAAGGACGGATTGGGTATGATAATCGACTTCGTCTTCTACGACGCCATCTCCTCGAGGGAGGAGTTCGTCGGCGGCGGCGACCGCTTCCACGTGGTGCCCGAGTGCGTCATCGCTCCGGGGTTCTCCGCGCTGCTCATGCGCAAGGACTGGCCGTGGAAGCAGGCGTTCGCGGCGCTGGTGATGCGCGCCAAGGAGAGCGGGCTGCTCGACCACTGGTTCGCGGCGCAGCGCCACCGCATGGACGTGAGCGGCGTGACGCTGCCCGCCGCCGGGCTGAGCGCCCGGGCCGCGCCGCCGCCCCCGCGCGCGTTGAGCGTCGCGAAGGTGGCCGGCGCCTTCATGCTGCTGGCGGCGGGGCTCTGCGCGGCGGCCGCCGCCTCTGCGATGGAGCTGATGAGGAGGCGGCGGCGGTGGCCGCGAGGCTGACCGGTGCGTAGGAACGGGTTTCGGAGGACGGAACGGGAAGGATTTTGTGAATATCATTTTGCATGTCAAGTAGACTAAAAAGATAGTTTAAAGAATCTGGAAAATAAGCGTTTTCTAATGATAAAATTCCTTGCGAATGCCCGTGATTATGTTATTTTATAGGGTAATATCATTTTTTTTGCTTTTCATCACTGCGAAACTGACGCTATGTTCTTTCCCGGAAAACTTAAGTTTCTACCTGATTTCGTTTTTGATAAAAAATTGTGGCCATCTTCATGGCAAAATGTATTATTCTACGGAATGCTTGCTCTGTAATATCCGCCACCTGTCGCCTTCTCCGATTCGGCCGAATACGTGAATGTCCTATTCCTTCTGCGCCTCTCCTGTTCAGTCCTGATCCGTCTGTCCTGCCCCTTCCGCCCTGTCCTTTCCGCCTTGCAGCTTCCGTGCTGTCCTTTGTGACATCATAAGGAAGAGCTACTCCTCAAAATAACCACTGTGATATTTATGTCAAAATGTTCCACCCACTTCCATCCTCATACGGCACTGCTTCTCACCCGTCGAGACCACCTCGCCTTACGCCTTAATCTTCCATCATCATCTTGATCACCCTTCTCCGTCAGCCTCCGCCCTCCATCTCCGCCCCCGAGTCCGCCGCCGAGGCCGGGCGCTGGTGGCTTCCTGCAGGAGGCTATAAACCTTTCGCGGTGCCGCGAATTAGCCGCCGGCGCCCGCCTCGCGCCGTAAATCTTCATTAGGAAGCGCGACGCGCGCAGTTCGGGGCGCGCGGTGGCTTAACCGGCGGCGTGGGAGGCGAAGGCGGCGACGGAGTCCAGGCCGGAGACGAGCGGTGGGTGGCGGCGGGAAAGCACTGCGGGTGAGCGGTAGGCAACCAGTGGCGGCTGCACCTTAAGTGCTGTAGGGCGGCGCCTTCTTCAGGAAAAAAAAAAACTCGCGAAAAGTTGCTGAATTAAAGTCGCAATAAATGGACTTTGCGAATTTGCGCATAGCCCAATGTAAAATTTGAGGACGGATTTAGTCCTAAGTGCTCTATTAGGCTAAGATGAATGTTTTTGGAATGCGTAGTATCGTGGTCTGTCGGGAGTCCGTCCGTAGCTGGTACATGCGAGGCAATGGAACCTTGAGGAAGAATGGGGATTTTGGGAGTTGGGTGGGGCTTCTTTCAGGGGTTTGTTCGGTTGAGTTAGCTGGAGGAGAGTCCGCTGGTGTTAACGAAGCTAAGAATACTGACCTTTTCATGTGATTTCATGAATTTCTGTTTTGTTTGCTGGAATATTTTCTTTATATCTCGAATTTTCGCCTGAGTACACTGTGGCCAGTTCCAGTGTGGCCTCTGTAGCCGCATAAGACAAATACATTAATTCAAGGTATACGGGAATCATTTGATTCAATGTATATACAATTCTAGTTTAAATATATTACAATATGGTGGTTATGTAGCTCTTGCTTTATAATGAGAACAGACGTCAGTTCATGTCTATGAGGGGGGGGTCAAAAATGATCTTGGTAACTTCCGTTTTCATCTTTTGCGATGAGGAATTTGTTGACTTATGTGAAAATGTACCAAGAAATATTTTAAGTAGCTAAAATTGGATGCGACAGTTCGGACATTCATGCCGCCCCTTCTAATTCGCAGGCCACCGGCCGCCACTGACTGAAGGTGTGGAAATAAATGGTGCAGGAGATTTGCGTCTTGAGTACACTCGTTTTGCGTTCTATGGCCTCGCAGCTTGGCTTTGCTTGCATCCCTCTTTGGAGAGGCGTTGCTTGCCAAATGTTTAGGTATGTTAGTGCTGAGATAGGGGTAGTTAGGGATTGTTATCACGTGAAGTAATTCGATGATGTTATGACAAACGATTTGTTCATTTTTTAGCTGATTAATATAGCTTCCATTTTTGTGTAATTGTTTTTCAATGTCTTTTATACCCTCCAGAATTGTGATATTTAAACAGTGGTTTGTAGAAAAATTAAAATACACCTCTTTGGAACTACTTTCTAGTGGAATAAACTGATAATACGTAAATAATTTTACGAAAACCTTTTTTACAATTTTTTAATGATATTTTTTGTAGACAAAAAGGGAAGGAATTCTTCTTTCATTACAATTCACATATTTCGTTCGTAGAACAGGTCCTAATGCGGGCGAGCGTATATCTAGACTTGACACGGCGGCTTATTTGTACTAATGAAACATGCTCAGAAGTGCTTCAGACGACTCAAACAGTCTTCCCATTTTCCAATGCTCGGATACTCGTGAGGATATTTCCGAGAACATCGCGTTTCTATCTTCTGGAAGAGTAACTCAACCCAAGGAACCAATTGTGACAAACATTTAAAAGAGTTTCCAAATGATCAAAAACAAGGGATATATCAAAGCTGTTAACAAGTCGTAATTATAAATCTATTTCAGTTTCTTTGTTGTTCCGATCCTTAATCCTAAACGAGAGGCCATTATGAATAATGTGAGATTCTACGTTTTACACCTCTTCGGCAGTTATTTATGTTGGCTATTAACTCATTGAAATTGTTACCACACTAGTATTGGTTTTCAAATTTGTTTTTGAATCCTTCTTCCTTCTCCTTCAATTTCCTTAATTTACAGTATATTTTTGAGAGATAACCATTGGTATCCATTTCGTAAATAAACTGTAGATCTGTTGTCGGTGCTTCATTATATTTTTCTTATTATGATCAGTGATATGCATTAATTTGTACTATATTTTTTCTAAACAATTTAGTACATTTCTATTTCTCATCGTATCAGTTTTTCATTCTCTCCCATCCTTGAATTAATTCAGCACTCTCCCTGAAAATATGTGGTTAAAAGTATAGCAAGCACTTTCTCAATTATGGCTCTCATCATTTGGTGCGACTAATTGCCAGGCTCTAAATATAGATATTGTTGTTGTCAGTGTCTTCTGGCATCTAACATTGCGTTCAAACACAAACATCTGTAACGTCATCGAGAAATTACCAACAGACCAGAAGCGCTTAAATTCGAGCGCATTTGAAGCAGTGGATCCAATCCACTGAGAGCTGCAGAGAATTTGTCTGCGAAAAACAACTTGCTGCGAGGCGGTGCGCCACGTACAACGTGCGACGCTCGCAGTTTCCGAGACGAGACGAGGCGAGGCGAGGCGTCTGGGGACGGAGCGCGTCGCGACGCCCCGACGCGCGTGTGAGGGAAGGGGGCGGGCGGCGCGAAGTCGCTGCCAGAGGCGCCTCGTAACACACCTGCGCCGCCTTGAAGCTAATTAGCTGGCAACGCCGAGCAGCGCTCTCGGCTCCGATGGCCGCCCCGTCTTCCCAGCCTCCCATTTGCTACTCTACAACCACCTCCGCTGGCCCTCCTTTTCGCTCTCCCAAAAGCTCTCCTTACCTGCTTGCCCTCATTGCTCTTCTCGTTATTCCACCTCTATTTCTCTCTCTCTCTCTCACTCACCTACTCTCTCACTCACTCACTCTCTCACTCACTCACTCACTCACTCACTCACTCCCCTACTCGCTCTCTCTCTCTCTCACGCACTCTCTCACTACCTCTTACACACACACACACACACTCACACATCGACACTCGCATTCGCATGCACATGCTCATACTGGCACACGCTCATATTCGCACACGCTCGTACTCGCACCCCCCATACTCGCAGACTCTCATACTCGCACACGCTCATACTCGCACATGTTCATACTCGCACATGTTCATACTCGCACACGCTCATACTTGCACACTCGTTTCATTCTCGCCCACTCTCCGTCGTCTTCCTACTCTCAGCCAACCTGCCACCCAGCTACTCACACACACGAATAAAATCTTTCCAGCTCTTCGCCTTATTTCCAGCTCGACTAAATAGTACATCATTTCGTCTTTGCTACTTTTCTGCGTCGGATACATTTTACAAACAATATTTTTCACAATCACGTAGTATACACGTGCTGATATTTTCCGAGGGGCAAAGCAGCACCACTTTCAACGAGAACCGTTGTAAAACTCCCGCCT
>BOPP01000008.1:19665612-19688339 GCA_017312745.1 Gryllus bimaculatus | reverse complement strand
GGCGGTCTCTCGATGTTGTTTGGGGACGGCCCGCGCGTTGCCTCGGCGCGCACGCCCCTTCGCACGCCGCCGAGAGGACGGCGGCCCGGAAATGTCGGCCGCAGCTGTGATTGCGTACGAACCTGGTGGTACACGTTTACGCTAATAACTAGTAGTCAGCGGCAATAAAATGATCCTGAATAAAACTACTGAAAATGTTTTTTCGAAAAGAAGCCTGCGCAAGAAATGTAATATAGTAAAAAATAAGTCTTCACTAATACTGTAATAACGTAATGTATTATACAAACAGTACAACAGTTCTTAGCTTTTTACTTACCAAGAATATTTTTAAAAAATGTTGCTGCTCCATGACGCAACATTTGAATAGCAAAAATGAAGGCTGGCCTCATCCTTGCAGCCTTACTGCCGCATGTCGTCAGCTGTGGCGTAACCAGTTCGCATGCAATGAGCATGTGAATTCAGTAGGTACATACAGTATGAGAATAGGCGATATAACGCAATGAAAAAGTTCTATTTTTCGGTCAAAGGGACGTGGATGTTTTGTGGTTCCCGTGTTTCCGTATGTCTAACGAAACCATAGTCACCTCTCAAAACGGAACCCGAAAGTTGCACTGTTTTCTTTCAATTTCGGCGCACATTGGAAATTTATTAATGTAGATTGTTATTAGTATTCTTTTTGTGCTTTATTTGCGATTATTTTTTATTGAGAGGAATTGAACACGTTTTATTGAGAGGAATTGGGCTAGAGTTTAATGAAGGGTTTGTACGGCTTGACCCTGCAAGTAAATGGACAGTTTTTCGTTTAAGAGGACTCCACGTTTTCGGATCGATGGGTATTTTTTTCTCGAATACTCGTATTGTGTAAGAAGGTGATTTCACGGGAATGGACGACTGTTTATTGGGGTTTTGGTGGTCTAATGCTGTAGTACTTTGTGATATACCATTCAAAATGGATCGTATTCGATTGTAAATCGTGAGGTTCGAGTTGAAATTGTATAAAAGGCATACGCATTGGAATGGCGCTACAAGGCGTCTCAGTGTAAGAAAAAGTTTTCTAATACGAACAAATGACTAAAATTGAAGTCACAAAAGATCCCCCTTTTTTGGTCCGCTTCTTACCTCTGGTGGTGTGTCGGCCGTTTCTACCGTACAGATATTCCTGCTTGTTCACACAGTCGAACATTAGTGGACTAATCCCTTTCAGTATGGCTCATGGGGCAACGAGTCGCTATTATTTCCATTGAATCAGTTACTAAGACATTCGTTACATATTATGTTACCAGCCCTTTCACATTATTTCCTAAACATAACATCGATTGACCTGTATTACGTTGTCTACATGTATTTGGATTTGCCTTTCCAGAAAATTGATCGCCTTTACATTTATATTCCTTTTCTATAAACATTATGAGGAATTATTTGGTTCTTAAAGTTACCTCCGCTTCCTTTTGTTTGCCCATATTTTACTTCTTACTCGAATAGCGCTATTTAATTGCAGATATTTTGCTTTCTTGTCTCTCTGAAAAACTCGTTACCTTAACTCTTTTATAAGTGGTACACATTTTAATGTTCATTATTTTTTAATATACTTTTCTTGTACCATTATTTACCCATGAAAGAACGCGTATGCACACTATACTTCCGTACTAGTGGATTATTGAACCTTTAGAGGTGTGCGATTTTCCGTGTGGGAACTTCCGGTCATGTCACGTGATCTGTCGCGCACCAGTGAGTGTCAGCGACCGTGAAATTGTTCCAAACATCCACATGAAAGGGTGACCGTAACGGCGTTTTGATGTACCGATCTCACGCGCCGAGGTTTTGCCTTCATTTGTCTTTCACAGAACCATTTATCATACCCCCGCGATGACGTTTAATCTCCCCATAAAGACAGAAATTGTTTTCTGCTGTCATTTAGTGCTTTTCGTAGTTAATGTTAACGTGTGGACATTTCCATTTACCTGCAGAATGACGGTAATTTATGAACGACAGGTGAATTTTATGCAATCTGGATAATCACCTACTGTTCCAGAACAGATTCTGAGCAATATGCAATTTCTGGTACGTTTTTTATTATGGATTCCCTGAATCTGATATTGCAAATGACATTCAATAATTTCCCTAACACGTGCAAATCACAGTATATAAGTGTGTATTGCCGTGAAACATTATTTTGTCACATCATCCCATTAACGAATGAATGCTTTTCTAAGCGTGGCGATTTTATTGGTGTGAAGTCCAGATAATTATCCTGGATCAAAAGTTAATTCTACAAGCAATATGAACATTACTCTGTAAGCCAAAATGCGCGTCACCGGAGTTCACATGTTTCAGAGTTTCAGTATCACGTCAATATTTTTAAGAATACTAGTGGAAGAACCATTTCGTTTGTGAAACAAAAATTTAATGCAAAACGTTTGCTCTGTGCATATTATTTTGTAAGTGTGCATTGGATTTTTATTTTAATTTTCAAACGCAATAGACTCATTGTGATGGTTGATTTTTTGTGCCGCTAACGTCTACTTCATTGACAAGTCTGTAAGCCAAATATTATTTCCTTTATACAATAGTATCCAAACGTATCTTGGAAGTGTCTCATGTGTTCATTAAGAATAACTCTCGCTATAATAAAATTTAAAAAGGCCATTGTGAATAATGAGAGTGTACTGCGAGTACCATACATATTTACGCAAAATAAAATTTCCGAAACCATTTTAAAATAACATTGATCCGAATTTTTTGGACTAAAAGCGAAACTGGTAATTTAATGAAAAGAACCACCCTAAAGCTCGTTCATCGGTGAAACGTAATCGGATGGACTGCCCAGAGGGAATGAATGAGCTGCCGTTTGCAAAGCAGCCGTCGACAGTTCGGAGAAAAGTTCTCCAGATTTCGTCCGCGCGCTCTTTTCTCTTAACGATGTTCTTGAAAAGCTTGAAACCAGACGACTTTGTAGAGACCGAGGCAAAGCGGAAAAGCAACTCGTAGACGCCGAGCACTGACAGCAGCGGGACAACGCGAGGGCGCGTCTGCGATGAGGAGGCTGAGGAGGAGGAAGAGGAGGGAAGAGCGAGCAGCGATGGCCCGGATCGCAGCGGCGAAGAGGAGCGCAGAGGTCGATAGACTGGGAAAAGAAATACGTGGAAATGTTTGAAGCGAGCGCATTCACTAATCCGAGAGCGAGCAAACAGAGCTCTTCGGGTCGTCCCGGAGCGTCGGGCACTCGCGGCTGTTTGCGAAACACGCGCCGCTCTCCCCGTCGGGGATGGCGGCTTCCGACCCCTCCGCTCAGCTCCCTTCTGCGTCCCGCTTTTGTGGCGGGCCGTGTTCTTTCGCGCTCGTTGGAAGGTTTATGCGCGCCGGAGACGCCTGCCCACCCCGGCGCCCCGCTTCCACTGCGCCGCGACCCCGCGCGCCCACGCGCACGCGCCCCGGTGTGCACGCCCCCGCGCCCGTCGATGCGTTCCTTTCTCCCGCCGTGGCTTCTTTCTCTCCCACATTCCCCTTCCATCATCATGTCGTCTTCCTCCACCCCGTGCCCTTTCTTCCGCTCTGTCGATCGTTCTCCGCCATATCCCTCGCCTCCGCCATTTCCCTCGCCCCCTACCATATCTCTCTCCTCCCGAAATTAATTTCGTCTCCCCTCGTGACCCCGACCTTAGTTATATTCCCAATTTCCATCAGAGCGTTGCCCCTCGTCATACTCCACATCCATCGCCATTCACCTGTCCACTGCCACGCCTCCTGTTCCCCACCATCCTCCATGACCTCATTCCTCTGGCATATCCCGTTTCCTACGCCATTATCCTCGCTCCTTCATCCCTAC
Organism: Gryllus bimaculatus; assembly: GCA_017312745.1. Classification (NCBI taxonomy): domain Eukaryota; kingdom Metazoa; phylum Arthropoda; class Insecta; order Orthoptera; family Gryllidae; genus Gryllus; species Gryllus bimaculatus. Next base: position 19,684,513 of record BOPP01000008.1, on the reverse strand, counting down.
TCCCGCCCCCAGTCGACCTCTAGGTGAAATAAGACTCCTCCGAATGTTCAAAATCTCTCAGAAACCTTCGCGTTACAGTTGCGTGCGAAAAGTGGCCCAGCAGAATTCGTGCTCAGAATAAGGGCACGTTGCGGCGGTCAGCGGCTGGCGTAGGCGGTGGCTGCGCCGCCAAGGAGGGCGCGTGCGGGCGCGGCAAGGAGTTTATCGGAAAATGCCGCGCATACTTTCGCGTTACGAGGCGCGTAATTAGACAGTTGCGTAACTGAAGGTATGCGGCCTCTCGGCGCGGATGGCTCGTTTGGAGGAGATGAGAGGAAACGGAGATCAGCGGCACGAAACGACGGTAGGGCGGCAACGGTGAAAACGTCATGGTGGTGGAACATCATGCCAGGATAAAGAATAAGTAGTTGGAATCGGAGCTGTTTCGACATGCTGTTTACAAGTACAAAGTTGTCGCTTTGAATATGAAAATCCATATACGCCGATTTGCTAAGATATATGTCGTAAAATATTTCATGATGATGACGAAAAGAATTTAGTGAATTGTGATGCAATGAGACGTGTCGTGCTTGACACTTACTGACACTCACCACAGGGCTCTATTTGGATTCTTTATCAATTTCCTTAGCTTAGATAATTAACATTGTGGAATTGCACCGTATTCTTATATACTAATCGAGCAACGTTCATGTGTGCGTGCTTACGTGCGTAAGCGCATTCGTCTGTCCGTCATTCACGTCTATCATTAGACCCCTCCCATGCACCAATCGAGACAAATGAGATGTTACTCGACGCATGTCCTGGTGGTCGCCTGGGGGAGTTCTTAGGTCATTTTTGCGGATACATTCAGAAGATACTAAGACATTTCTCTAAACAACATTTTTCTTGTTTTTTAAGCAACTAAAATAACTTTCGGTGACTTACATCGCCTAGAGCGGTTATGAAGAGTTCTTTCGATTCCTCTCGACAAGACAAATCGAACGGTATAATTCTTCGCCGGTTCCATGTAGGTTCCATGTGGAAGAATTCCTGAAAAACACATGATTTTGATGGTTTAATGCACTTACGAGAATGTTGGGGAAACACTGACAGTTACTATACCATCTTTCCGGCATTTACAGAAGTCGTTACGACTTGATTCATCAAATTCATTAAGATCAAATCGTTGATTAAATCTACCTTTAAGATTTTTTTGTTTCAATTGTCTGTCTACTTAGATGTGGTCTTATTAGGTAATGTTACTGATACTGAAGGAAGGCTATAAATAATAAAGGTTTCATAGTACAATAGTTTCTCTTTCATCAGAATTTCCATTGGTGGCGACACCTGGTGGCAGTTGATTTCATAGATTACCATACAGAAACTTAAACCCGAGACTAAAAACATCTGAACTCTGAGTAATTTTAAAAATTGGCATTACATGCACGTTATTTTGTTTCTCTTGTCTTTTTAAATTCTCTTGTTAGTGGCTGGAAATACAAATATAATTATGAAGGAGGTATAAATGAAATTCCAGTGGAGTGCGGTGCAAGCCAAAGACGAGAATGGAAATTTGATTACCATGGCTCCGCTTTGTCTGCGATTAATTTATTAAATTTCTAATTGGTATTATGCGTAATTCATAATGGAAGGTGAAGTAGCATGCAAATTGTGACGAGGTTTCCACATGGAGTACCCAGAATCCGGCCCGCAATAACACGCACAAAACAAATTTACGCGAAACGAGCGCATGCCTCGAGCCGGGTCGGACAAGGCCCCCTCCCGTCCAATCCACTCGAGACAGCGCGCCTCGACGTAAGCTAAGCTCCGCCGCACCTCGTCGTCCCCTTCTCCCGCCATCTACGTCACGGTCTGGCCTGCCGCACGCGCCGGCGCCGTGCGAAAACACTCAAGTGCTCTGGCCCCGCCCGGACGCGCACCCGCTACCTCGTTCAGGCGCTGCGTGGGCGCGGAGATGCCGCGAGCAGCCTCCAACCCGCCGCGCACTGGTCCGGAATGGGTCTACAAGCGCACAGCGTTTCTTACATTACGTCTTTTCGTGGGCGACGTAGCGTGAACCTTTGCATTACGCCTTCACATGCGCGTACGCGCGGGGAGTTATAGGAAACTTCAGGATCTCTCTTGTTTGTAAACAACAAACTATTTCATTATCGCGGACATGTCAATAACGTAGTAAACAAGTCTAATCTAAGCACTGTATATCTGAATTGAACCTTCTCTTCTGCCACGAGTTGGTATCACAACTCGCTACATTCATTCATCCCACCATATCTGCCTAATGTGCAAATTAACTACTTCGAACATTGGTGACAGTTTCTACTTTAGCCATATCTTACATATTAGACACACTTAAGGCTTTTCCGATGCATGCTTTTGGACACGTTACCGAATCTCTGTGCGACGAGGCGAGGCGAAGCGGGGCGAAGTGGGGCGAAGCGAAGCGAGGCGAAGCAGGGGGAATCAGGAGAGGGCTAAGTGGGGCGAAAGGATACGAAGCTACGAAGCAAGAGGAAACAGGAGCGGGGAGAATCAGGAGCGGGGCGAATCAGGGGTAATCAGCAGCGGAGAGAAGTGGGGCGAAGCGGGACGAAGTGAGACGAAGTGGGGCGAAGCAAAGCGAAGCAGGGGGAATTAGGAGCGGAGCGAAACGGGGTGAAGGGGGGCGAAGCGTGGTGAAGCAGGGGGGATCAGGAGCGGGGCGAAGCGATACGAAGCGGGGCGAAGCAGGGAAATCAGGAGCGGGGCGAAGTGGAGTGAAGCGGGGGTAACCAGAAGCGGAGCGAAGTGAGGCGAAGCGGGACGAAGCGAGGCAAAGTAGGGGGAACAAGAAGCGGAGCAAAGTGGGGTAAAGCAGGACGAAGTGGGGCGGAGAAGGGGAAATCAGGAGCGGGATGAAGTGGGGTGAAGAGGGATGAAGCGGAGCAAAGCGGGGCGAAGCGAGGCGAGGAACGATGCTGTGCCGGGGCGAAGCGAAGCGAGGCACGGTGCCGTGCGGCGCGCACGAGCCCAGGGCCCGCGAGCCTGGCGAGTTGCGGCGCTCCGGGGAGCAGTTGCTCGTAAAACCTCAAGACTTTACCGCGCCGCCAGGGGCGAGCCGGCGGCTTGCGCGAGTAGCGCTTGTTTTTCGGATCTCCGCTCGCCGAATGCGCTCCGAGCCCGCTTTTGTTCGGCCGGTGCCTCCCCCGCACGGGCTTTATCGCCTCCCGCCACCGCCGCCGCCGAACCGCCCTGGCGCTGCTTGGCATTCTTTTTGCGGAGGCCCACGGCGCCGCGCGGCGCCGCGCCTCCCGCCCGTTTAATTCCGCGGGATTAGGCGCGCACTGAGAGACGGCTTCGGTACGCTGTTTCCCTTGCGGAACAGGCGCGGCTGATGATTGTGAGGTTTACCCCTTGGAGTTGTACTTGATTGCTCAAAGAAACTGTTAGAAAATAAAGAATGGCAATACCTGGAAGTTTTCTTGGGAGGGGTGTAAACGAGTTCGAATAGTTGAAAATATAGATAGATAGATAGATAGATTTACTATTTCTGCAGGTACGTTTATACAACCTAGTGGCAGAAAACTACAATTTGCAATTTACAATTAGGAATCTTAATACTATTAGGTATATTGCTGTTTTGCAGAGGAATCGGAAAGAGAAAGAAAATGCATACATGCATGTATCATGATCCACGGCGTGTTGATAGACCGATGCTTCTAGGAATTGACTGTCTCAAAAACGAAAAGTCAGCGAAGTCGGCCTCTCATTCAGTGACTTCATTCATCCCAGTCTCCTAGCTGGTCCGCTAAAATCTGCGGCAAACCGCGTTCGAAGCTGAATCCTTCGCTTCGACGCAGCTGTGATTACGCGTTTGGCACCACATAACTCTCACGCCGGTTTGTCGCCTTTGATGCTCCTTCCCGAGTCTCGGGAATAGCCGCGAAGGCATCAAAGAGCGACCAAAGATTTTGCAGTGCCAGGACGCAGGCTCGTTTCTCCGTCCCGTTTGTCTCGCTCCGCTTCGCTTCTCATCGCTCCATCGCGTTCCATCTCGCTCCGCACCGCACCACACCACAGCGCTCTGCTGCGACCGGACCCTTGAAGACACTGCCCGCCGCGCTCCAACGCGGCCGTACACGATTACGCTAGACCCACCCCATTTAGTCTTTCCCCCCGCCCCTCCCGCTCTGGCCGCCCGGCCCCTGCCATCCTATTCCCTTTGACCACGTCCTCTAACCACACGGAACCCTTCCGTACTTCCATTTACTACCGCACCTCGCTATGTTATTTGATCCGTCTCATCTCTCTATGCCTCTTACAAATACCTGCCGCCCGCCCAGCCAGCCCCGCCACCGTCTCGCCCCGACGCCCGTCCTGTCCGGCTGCTCGCTTGCCCCGCCCGCCCCTCCGGCATCGTTCTGGTCCCGCGCCCCGTATTACGCTTCACTCTGGACACAGGTCCGTTTCTGCATCGCGTGCTCTTGCCATACTTTTCTTCCCGGCTTGCATTTCCCGTCCGTTCGGCACCACTTCCGCTGATCCGCCACACCCCACTCTACCACGATGAGTTGGCGCCGCTCGCAGCCGCTGCCGCCGCCGCGTGCTGATGGTTTTATTTACCCCGCGTGCTCTAACAAGTTGGCGCCGTCATCCGTCTCGCCTTCCGCCCACTGCCATCATGTTACGTCATATCTCATATCGATCTAGCACTTCCCTTCGCTCGCGTTTTTTTTTTATTTTTATTTTGCTTCTTTTGCTTCTCCTTCGTATTTTTAGGCGAGCGCCTTTTCCTTTCATAAGACGCCTAGCGGAAGAGCGACCGAGCGGCCTGATGTGCCGGTCGGAGACGCTCCATACGTTAGGCGTTGCTCAAGATTATGTATGAGCCCAGGTGCTGACGGCTGACGGTGAGCGGCAAGGAGAAGATGGCGTTTGACGAGTGGATTTTCCTCTTCGCGTAGGTGCAGCTGAAGCAACTAAATTTCCATTAGGGAAAGTACCTACCCAACGGAGGGTAAATCTGCGAAAATGTCCTTCACGTTTTCCCACGCGTGTCTCTTGTAAATTGGTGTACTCAAATTATAATACTTTTTTAGTTGGTCCAGAGGCTGCGATCAGGCACAAAATACATGACAGATTAATTGCAGTAAAATTTTGGAAATCATTGGGCAAATAATATAGAAACAAATCTAACCGATATCTGATAGATACAAAAATTAAACTGGCACACAATGTGTTAATTCTTTGCATAATCTAGCGAAAACCACCTACTCTATCTTTTTTTATGTTCCCCAAATTGTTAACTTTTGAAGCTGAAGTATCCCGATGTTTTCCAATTTTGTTGACCAAAGTCGAAATTCCTGTAAAAATGATTATGAGAACGGTAAGTCATTTCACCAAATAGATATAACACACGCTCAATTAATTATTTTCCTTAGAGCGGCGCGTGTTATTACACCAGTATAAGAATTTATTAGAATCAAGGAATTCTTGAGATACAATTAAAGTATCAATGCTAAGTAGCTTTTTGTTCCATGAACTGAACATCACTTTTAAAAATAACCGGGCCTAACCCGGTTTGCTGCAGCAATGATGATCCCATATTTTAATCTATAAATGGTAGAATCCTAAACTTAAAGTCCAATCAAAACCAAAGTAATCTTTCAATGAATGTTTACTCATAATACCATAATCATTATATTATAGTTTTAGGCTAATATTATTGTTTCAAAATATTTTTTAAAAAATTGTTACTAATGAGTTTTTGCAATCTACATCTATATTCATTTTTTTCGTGTATATACAATTTTACAAACAACTTGTTTTAGAGACAATGACAAAATTTTGGAAGTACTACGCCGCGGGTTGTGTTTTCGGGGTGACGTAGCAGCTCAGTCGTTCCAAGTTCCATCTGCTAATCCCATCACATCTGTCAACGGTGCCAACGTTGTGTCGACGATGTGAGGTCATTTTCACTAGCAATCGTAGGATGACTAAGAAATAAAGTACTGTGTCCGAAGAGTAGGTCTACATTACAGAATAAGCTGGGAACAGTTTCTTCACTTCTGCAGTGATACAGTGCGAGTATGATTTCCGTGTTGTCTTATCTATGTCGGCAGAATAGTGCTTCATAATAATTGTTGATTTTAGACTCAAAGAAGATAGGTATGTTTTATATTTGAATCCTATCAGTAGAAATATTGTGATATAACTGATAACAAAATCTTACGAGGTAGTAAAAAGCAATTAATCAGAAGTTGTTGCTCGTCTCTTACAAAATCTCAATTATTATTCATTCGACCATTCTTTTTTTGATCCGTTTGAAGTACGAACATACTGGTAAAATGTTGTAAAACTATTTTTTTTGTATAAAAGCATTATAAAAGAGACTCAAACTTAATTTTGCGAAATAACTTTCTTGCGACGTCTCTGGTATTTGACATACGTGCTAGAAAACAGTGGTCGCCTGTTCCGTTTACCTCTACCTCCTCACGAATCTCTCGCTGCGATTGGCTGAATGTGTGATGACACAATCATTCCTGCCATAAGACCTAATACATCATCATTTGTGCAGTAAAATTCCCGATTATGAATGATTTCTTGCAACAGAAAAGATCGTTTATAATAAAAAATCGTTTATAAAGATGGAATACAAAAAAATAATATTATTCAGACACGAATGGACCACATATCAATGACTTAAACGTTCCCGCTGTATATCAAGACGGAGAGGAGCCAAGATACATCCGTTTGGTGAAGCACCTACAGGAATTTCTTGTCGTTCTTTGCAACGCGCAGAACGTCAGGCAATGTGTTTCCGCAGAACGTCGTCTTACCCGTGAAGCAATCGCGGGCGTTATCACATCGTTTCCGCTTTGCTTAGGAAAAACACGAAGGCGGTTTATTGTTTCTTCCCCTCTTTCCGACTCCCACGCGTCTTTATCTGCGTTAACTGCGCGGCGGCGTTCCGCTCCGAGCCCAGAAATGGATGGGGCGCTGGAGGCGTGGCATGTTTTGACTGTGCCGTGATTTGTTGGCCTCGCGGAGAGAAGTCGAGCAGAGTGGCGTGAATGTCACACTTGGAGAGAGCCGAGGATAGAGGAAGCTACTGCTGATACGAGAATTTGGTGGGGAATGCATTGAGTGGATTTGCGAGTGAGAAAGAGGAGAAAAATAAATATCGTTTTCTATCGATTGGCATGTCGAAGATCTAGATCTTGAAGTTTATCGATTGTAATCGACGAACTATAATTATCATTAAATAGAATTATCGATTATATTTAAAAAGATAATTAATTATTAAATAGTTGTCTTTATATTGGTATCATTGTTTATTTCGCTTTATGATTGTTGTATTCCTTCTATTATTATTATTAATATACAAGAGAACGTATTAAATAAGAAAACGTTGACTCGTAGTACGGATTGTCACATAACTGCAGTGCACTTTGCACGTAATTCTCACCATTTCATCTTGGGTAAGTGAGGCACTTTCATATCCCTGCAGTTTTTAAGGTGTATTTTTCTGAAAGGCCAGGCCAAGACGAGTTTAAAGAAAGTTGCTTAATTTGAAAAGAAACTTCTGAAAGTGGGGTATTTATATTGAAACTCAACAATTTGAGCGCTCGATTCTGATTGGAGATCGTCTAGTTGTCGTGTGGTTCACATATCTGCACGGATACCAGTTGACTATGACAAATGGGAGGACAGGAAGCATACTACAGAGAAACGTCGGGTTACAGTCCTGCACGAATTAATGAATGCCGCTATAGAATAATGAATATGCTAAGGAGTGTGATCGAGAATATACCACATTGGCGAGGTGGTGGTGAATAAGTAAATTAATTTATTCACGTTGTAGACAAAGACTCTCAAGGAAAGAACTGCCACGAACGTTAGAAGGCGGAACACATGCGTGTGCGAGTTTTTTCGCAAAGAAATAATTTTCAACCTTTTACAACCTTTGCAAATGTCAACTGGAACTGAAATTAAATGTTCAGTCATCTAAAGCTAGAGATCTATTCTGAGAGCACATTAACGTGGATAATTATTACAAATCATGCAATAAAATTAAATAATCTCGCTAGAGGTTACTTAATCAATACACATCTCATATTTGATTCTTCTGAAGGATGCAGCCTAGGTATATACATGGCTTTCGGTTCTCATCTGAGATAGAGCAGATTCACAATACTGACTCGTCGATTTTAGGCTACGGGCACACGGGCGTCTCGTACCGGACTTGCGACGTCCGTATTTTCACGAACTTCAATCACACTCCGGACACACGAGAAGGGCACAACGGACGTCGCGCATCCCCGATTTGTATGTGTAAACTCTGCAACGAACGCATTTTAACGTCCATTAAACATACTTAGTGCATAGTTCACAGTAAGTGTAGTATCCATCCGATAGATAGATTGATTTATTATTTCTGCAGGTAGGCTTATACGACCTGGTAGCAGAACACTACAATTAACACATAAAATATTTTAAGACAATAATAATACTACTACTAATAATAATAATAATATGATCACAATAAAGACAATAACAATAACAGCATTAACTCTACAATTTATGATTGTCCAGCACAGATATTTTCACTAATAAATATACTTTTAAAATACACTGCACTTCACTTCACTACACTTGCATTTTACTTTTCTTTCTACTTCTCTATTGCATTACACTTCAAGACCCGACACTCTATTACAACTACTACTTTAAATGTAATTTTATATTTAATAAAGCAATGCATTTAATAGTAATTATCACAATACTAATAATATAAACTATTATGTAGCTTATTCTGGGAAAATATTCCAACACGACAAATTGGAAGAGTCTTCAGTTTAAAATAATTGCTCCTTTACACTAAGGTACTCATAAAAAATAGCTTCAACACGTCATTTCATTCAAAGTCACTTGTAACAAAGGAACGCCTAAAGCATCTAGATTTTCGATTGTTAATGAACCATTCGTCTTCCTTTCGACTCGTCCATTTATAGAATATTTTGGACCACACCCTTTCCGAGAACATGCCTTGGCAGTAATTTGAAATGGCAATTGCCTCGCTCTGGTGCGGGGAGCCCGCATCGGAGCGCAGCGCATGCATCGGACGGGGTCCTTTGACGGGCGGGTCGCGGGCGGCGGGCGCGGGCCGGCGGCGGGTGGCGGGCGGCGGGCGATCTGCTGGGCGCTGGCGAGGGCCGCCGCCGCGTGGGAAACGCGCGCGCCGCCCGCTTCGCTGAGGAAGAGACGGGCCATTTCGGGAAGCGTGGGTTTACGCTAAAGGCGCAGGGTGCGTCAGGGGGCGCGGCGCGGCGGCGCGCCCGCACGCCGGTTGCCCTTGCCGTGGGACGAGTGCTCTCGCTGCAAGCAGTCTCGCGGCCCTCCCGTCCTCCTTCCTCCTCGCCGTCTCTCTCGCTTTGTCCGTCAAAAGGCCACCAGACTCGCCCGTCTCCCCGCCCTGACCGGCCAAACGCTTTGGCGTGTCCGCCACCATCGTCTCCCGCCTAGCGTCGCCATGCACGCCGCCTGCCCACGCTCAGCGTCTGCCGTCCCGACTTGCCTTGTTCCGTCACACCCTGTGTTGCCCGCCCCATACCGACGCGCTGTCTTCATCTCGCCTTCCCGTTCTCTCCTGCCCCGCACCGCCCCCACCACACCTAGAGCCTTCCGTTCTGCCCTGCCCTGCCCTGCCTCACCATCTCCTGACCCGCTCCACTGTCACCCATCCCTCCTTGTATGCCGTCCCGCCCCTCCGTCCATCGTCCCACCTTCGCGCGTCATATATCCAGTTTCTGTCACTCCCGTTCCCTGTCAATTTCGCCAGCGCAACTGTCCATATTCATCTCTTTCTCGTCAAAAGTTCTCTCTTCGTGCTCCATGACACTCGATTGTGGTGCTGGTTTATTCTAATCATGTTACGTCGTAATGAGCACCGTTTTGACTTTAGCAGAACAGAAGAAAATGGCTCTTAAATACGAATTGCTGCAGTGCGGCACTGTTTATTGTAATTACCGCCTGGCCCCATTTCGAACACAGCGCAAGTAATGGTGGAAGGATGAAATCGAATTAAGGGATGCATTAACTTACATATTGGTGACAAGTATGGATGATAGTTCAAATAGGGATGAGAATTAAGCTCATTACAGATCTAAAAGTACTATAAAAGCAAGTACAGGTCCGCACCAGACAAAGTACGCCTCCGTCATTCTCTAGCGGGGAACAGTTCGTTCTTTTGTAAAATTTGAAGGACTGTGAGACCACACGTCTAAATTTTTCTCTGAACACACAAAGACATGCACGAATTCATGAAGAAGATTATAATTAATTTTTATGGCGATTATTTAGTAATTATGCATCCTGAGTTAAGAACAGTTAAAGAAATGTGGGATTAAAACAATTTAAATGCTTCTTACTATAAACAATTCATTTTTCATTAAAAAAGTTATTTACTTTTTCTTCGCTGCTATTAATCGACCTAACCTTCTATTCTTTGTGAATTAGAAAAAATAAAGGGTTGTATTATTGCATATTATTGTAGTTCCTCTGACAATCTCAGTGCTGAGTACGAATACCGATATTGATTTATTAGTGTTGAAAGGAATGTGCATTTCATGTGATAAAATTATATTTTTGTACAATGTATAACTTTTAATAGAAAACGCCTCTAACTCGTCTAAACGAATCGAGAAAGTCTTTTCACGTCGCAACGTATAGAAACAAACTTCGCGTTCCGCGAAAGAGTGCCGACGTCATTCCGGCGTGTCGGAGCGCGAGCAAGCAAAGGCTCTCAAGCCGTGTAGTTAGTGGGAGGTATCTCTCCGCGGAGGCGTATTCAACTTCTGAATGGAACGAGGGAGGCTGGCGGAGGCGTGGTGGGGAACGGGGGTGGGGCTGCATAAGGGACGAGATATGGCGAGGAGGCGGGGGTAGGATGGATAGCAGCAGTGAGAAAGTGAAAGGTGTGTGCTGGTGCGGGACGGATAGGTCTCCGCGAGATGATGTGCGGGAGGGGGAATGGAAAGGGATAGATGAGGGTGAGGAAGAAGGGCAGAATGGGGTAGGTAGAAACTGGATGGCGTGGAACTGGACGAGACGGGATGAAATAGCGCGAAACGGGACGGAGAAGACGGGAATGTGAATGTGAGAGGTGGAGCAAAGTTAAAAGGGAGCAGATGAGGACGAGACATGGTCGGACGGAGAGCGTGATAAACCAGGTCGAGAGGTACGGGACATGGCGAACTGGATAGGATTGGACCGGGCGGGGTATATACCTCGCGATGTGGCGAGGGCTATGGATGCAGGAGAGAGAGAGAGCAACGCGAAGTAGGACGATTCCGAATGGCACGAGGCGGCGCCAGCCCTTATCAGCGGCCTCCCTTCTCGTCCTAAGGGCCTTGTGGCGCGTGACGTTTTTTTGACAACAAATGGCGGCGGGCGCGCTGCGCGAGGGCGCGGCCCAGCATTGTAGCGCCCGCGGAGGTTTCCCCATCTTTTGGCGACTTCCCAACGCCGAGGCGCGCGCGCGCGGGCGGGCGGGCAAGGAATAAAAAAAGCTCTCTGGCGGCGGCGGCGGTGGCAGAAGCTACGGGCGGGCACGGTGGGGCGATGGGGCGAATCGGCTGTTCAAAATTGCATGGCGCCCACTCCCCGCGGATTGCCACCGTCTGGTCCTCCGTAGCCTCGACTCCGATTCCAACTCCACTGTACGTATATTTGTTCTCTGAAGGTGTACGCCCGACACATTCTAATTTCTACATGCGACAGAATGATATGTTTATTGAATTGGTTTATGTGGCATAAGTTGCGGCATGCAGTAGAAAAACTGTGTCTGCAGCAAAACCCGAAGGAAGACAATTTCTGATGTGAGCATGTTCACTTCCAATAATGGGGATAGACGAGGTACGAGCGTGCATGAGGATGGCTTCTTTGTCCGTCATGGGCGTATTGCGGACCACCGTACGGCGGTCCATCTTTTTGGCCGGCGCCGTCCACATCTAAGACGACTGGCGTCGCGCGCCGCTTCGGCGTCTTCGCCGCCTTCGCCGCCGCCGCCGCCGCCGCCGCAGGGCGCCCCACCTCGATGGCCGTGGTGACGGCGGCGGTGGCGGAGGCGGCGGCGGCGTGCTCACTTCCCAGTCCCGCGGGCGCCGCCGCCACAGCCGCTACGCACGCGTGTGTGTCCGAGCTGTCGGTCGTGACCGCGTGTTTCGTGTGTTGCCGGCGCCATGGTGGCGTTGTAGGACCACGCGTCTCACTCTGGCCAGTGGAGCGGCACGTGGGAACGAGCTGTGCGAAACGAGTTCTGGAATGAGTGAGTGTTTTCAGATAGGTGCAAATTGCAAACCTTGTCGTAAGTGGCTGTAGTCGGAAGTTGTTTGTGCGAGTTAGTTACACCGCGAGGTGTTAGTCTGTGATACATGTGAATAGGTTCACGACTGATTTCATAGAGTGTTAGTAGAATGCAAGGAATTTGTGCCAAGGAGTTTGTTTTAAGAAGATAGTAGGAAGACAAATTTCACAACCATTTACACAAACCCAGCGCTAGTGCCCAGCGTAAGCACGTGGGTTTGCGGGACAAGTGGATACTCCAATCGCTTTCAGAACCGTCCCTTCAGGTAAAGAGAATCTTTCTTCTTTCTCGACGCGTTTGGCTCCTGAGTGTCCCCGTCACCCATCTGATCGTAACGCCACTTCGCGCACTAACACGCGCCTCCCAACGTAAACGTCTGGCGCATGTGGCCGTGGATCCTGTTCCACCTCCCTCGCCAGCGGCCACGTCGCCCAGCTCCGCCACTCACGGCCTGTTGCATTGTGGAAGTGCCATTGCCAGTCACTTACTCAACTTTTAAAAATTAAAATGCAGCTGCTTTCTTAAACTAAATCTACACTATTACTTATTTTTGCAGTTGTAGAAATTGATTCGAGTGAACCCAAAATAGGGAAAATGCGAGGGAAAATGTTATTCTAAGACGGGTAAACGTATAATATACCTGGAATTATTTATATTCTATTATGAATATACCGAATTGTCTACTTAATTCTGCACGTAGATGTTAAACGAAATGTCGATGTTTTCGTAAAGTCAGACTCATAGAATATTATTTTATTATCCAGTTTTCACACTGTTGTCACATTATACTTGGAACAGAATATGCATGTTGTAAAAGTTTGTTTGTTTTTTAATGGGGAAATATGGAGGCACCTAAAATCCTCAGAAGTTTAGGGACTACCTCCTATCACCGTGCTGTTAAAACTCACTGCCGTCGTCCCTCGACAGACAAATGTCTCACATCTACATGATTGAAATCGCACTTGTGCAAAGGAGGTGAAAGATTTTTGATACTCGGAATAATCACTTATTGATATAATTCGTGAACATTAATTTAAAAACGTTTCTAATGGAAGGAAAATAGTTTTTCGTTGTATGTACTTCATTTACACTGTATTTAATTGTACCGAACCAAATGTATATAAAGGGAACTGAACATGTAGAATATATGGAATTTAAAGTTTTGAGAATTAATGCAATGTGGTCTATTTATTAATAATTATTTTTATGATTAATATTAGGTTTCTTTATGACCTGTCATTCCATCTTTCCAAGACTTTACGAAGTTATAGAATTGTTGGCAATTGGTGACACCTTTTTGGCTATGCAAGAGAGTGTGACAAGTAGCGATGAATTAACAATGGCTATATTACAAGGTTATCTGTTAACATTTAACCAAATTCATTCTACCGACAAAGCAAAACGGTCCGTTCGCATAATGTACTCAGTGTTTGTAATTTGCGTTGTAAACACTAGCGCTTTTTACAAGTGAATGTAATGTATTAACGTTTCCTGAGTTGTTTCTCGTATCATTTTTGCTGAGTCATATTTCCTCAAGTTTCCTCTTTTTCAAACACGTGGTGGCGTCTATTTCTTCTCTGACACATATGCTCAAGGCAGACCGACAAGTGCATTACATAGGTCTTGTAGATATCTGGTTGGCTGTAGATATATCCCTCCTTACATGATACCCGCAATCGGCTAATGCATTGCGTAGCCCTCCGCCCCGACCTCGTGAACTTTACCGAACGTAAATCCGACGTCTCGCCTGGCGGCCGACCTAAATTTAACAACAATAATTTTGGCGCGGGTGGGCGGGGTCCTGCTCCACGCCCCACCGACCGGCCGACGCGGCCGAACGCGGCCGACCGACGCCACCCGACCGTCCGCACGCGCGAACGAACCAACGAACGTCTCTCCTTACGTAACAGGCGCGAAAGGGGCAGCGCGTGTTTGTTTTACACCGGAATTTGTTGTTGTGCGGCCTGTATTTTTGGCTGAGAAGTGGCTGCTTATTACGCCGCCGCCGCCACGTGAGCGGGCGGGCGATCGGTGAGCGTCGCGGCGCGCCGGCCAGTCGCGCGGCCGACGCTCGTTCGCACCGCGTCGCGCCGCCGTCGCCGCCGCCACCGTCGCCGCCGCTGCGCCGTTAGTCGCCATTGTGTGCAAATCGACGCCGCTCCAGATCGCGTCCGTGTGCCCGTGCGGCTGACACCCCGCCGCAGTGTCGCCAGAGCGCTTCCTTCGAAGCAGCGCGTGCTCGGGATCGCTTCCTAACGAGACAGCTGTTTGTCGTCCGCCATGGTTGTCGGTAAGGATCTTGGGAGAGATGGAATGGTTATGTTTTAAGATGGGTTACGCATCGTGGAAAAATGATCTCTGAAACGGAGGTTAAAATTTATTGGATTAATTCTGAAATGTTGATATTTCTGCATACCCGAGGATATTTCATCCTGTTAGTTTGACGACTTATTCTCATTACGTCGTGATGCTACGGAATAACGTAGAAATTATAAAACGCTTTTATACGAAAGATGGTGGAGATATGTCTACTGTTAATCTCGTACTTCACTGTTCGAATGTGTTCACAATACACAAAACGTTTATATGCATCGAAGTTATCTGGTTTTACATATGTTACCAAAATTTCCGTTTACTACAATTTGCCTCCTACAATTTTTCCGATGTTTATTTATGAGTTTGTTGATATTTAGGAGTTCCAAAGATCTGTTTCGAGAAAAACAGTGTTATTTAATTTGCTGTCTTTCGTACGTCTCTTAAAATGACAAACGCGTCCTCGTCTCTATCCCCCGTCTGACAAGCCAGTGAATATCAAACACGCCTTGCTTCAACACCTCCACAATCCTATTCAAACTATTTCCAGCCCCGCACGCAGCCAGCTTGTATAGTTTTTTTTAATACCGTCTTATTTGTTTTCGAGGCCTCTAATAAATTTCACAAGAATAGCTCTATACGTGTCCCAGGCGGAAGAAACTGAGTCATAAAGCCCTTTAAATATAGAAGAGAGCAAGAACGCTGCAAACGCTCCGCGTTTTCTGCGCGTGAGCGGGGGAAGTGCGGGTTGCGTGTCCAGCACGTGCGTTGCAAGACCGCGTGCGTGCGTGCGTGCGTGGGTGCGCGCGCCTCACGTCAGTGATGCTGTTTCAGGTCCTGCGATGATTGCGCCGCGGTTCAAGGCGACCTCGCCTATCCCAGGTAACGACCGCCGAGTGCGTGTTCTGTGGTGTTCTGTGCCTGTCTAACAGTGTGTGTGGCTTGTTGAGCCGATGGGAATGCGTTGGCCCGAAGGTGCCTCTCGCGAATGATAACAAGCGCTAACCGCTGCGGTCGCGATAACATTAATAATGGGCTTACGTGCCTGATTTGGAGCTACGAGAAAGTAAGGGTTTGATATGCTGTATTACTTTTTAGCTGGAATGAAATGTTTTTTTGAGATATTCCGTGTACTACCTGCTTGAAATGAATGTTTAACCTGTAGGTAAGTAAACGCACAAGCATTCCGATTGTTTCTTAACGGCACTTCGCTTTTTGTCTTGCATTTCACCTGAAGATGTTCGAATTGCTTAATATGACATAACTTTATGACTGAACCTAACTAATGTTTTTAATTCACTGTCCATGAGTCTATAATAATAACTACTATGGGTCCCAAAACGCTTTCCAAGTTTATAATACCACATCTTTCCGGGCGTACATTTATTTCTGTTTTTTGTGTCGTATTTTGTCAAGGTTTTGGTTTGTATTTAACGTAAACAGTAATTCTGAAAGTGACATACTCTTGTCGGGTCTTAATTTTTCGTGAAAAGATAATATATTTTGTTCAATGTGATGTGGTCTTGTGAGCGCAGAACATCTAAACACCAACTGAAAATATATTACACAAATGTTTATGAAAAACTATCGTAGAGATTACAGGAGTGAAATAACCCAATTGTAACATATTTTTATATATGGATTTTTATATACGACTATTTATATAAACCATTGCTCACATTGAGTTGTCATGTCAATTGTCGAAGATTTTCCTTACTTTTCAGATAATGTGACGGCATTTAATCGTCGGGAACGGAAACACTTGCGTGTATTGGCAACGTCCGTTAGACTTCGTCACTTCCCAACCACACGTCAAACATTGCACACTTGTCCGCATGGTTTCCAGACGCAGTATTTGACGTCATGATATTATTTCCCTCGTATTTTTCCTTTTTTTTATTTTGAAATTAGGTCACATGTGGCCTTTATTCCAAACTCAAAGAACGACGCAAAATCTGTTTCAAAAACTATATGCAGAGTACTTAAAAACCCATGAGGAAACAAATTAAATTGGGTTTTTATTTTGGATGAGTATTTTGACATTTTCCTTCTTTAAGCAGAAAGAGAGGTAAAGAGTTGTGTTTGTACAAATTTTTTGCTTCTGTGTATTACGGGAAAAATGTTAGGCCCCTCTTGGCACAGTTTTCGTTTTACCTAATTAAATACGCTGCTTATTAATTTGTCGACATTTCATTCTTTTTTGTTTGTCATAATTTGGTCCTTTATGACAGCTTCTCCCCTTCATGTCTACTAAATTATTTTCGTTGACTCTTTTTTTCACAACCGTGTTTGCAGTTTCTTATGGTAAACTTTCGTTTCGCTCTTCACTCGACTTTTCTATATTTCCGAAAGGATTTTTAACTCAGTTGTAGCGGCTCTGAGTTCCTTTTCGTTGTAATTTTTTATAAGTCTTGCTTCCATTTGATATCAGGATCACCTCTTCAGCTCAGGTTCCTACTGCGGGATCTCCCGTTTCGTCGCGTACGCATAATTAGTATATCATAGGAACACACGTTTGAATATTAGCAGAATTACGCCCCGCCGCCCTCTTCCCCCTCAGACGGCGCTGCTTACGCTTTGGTTGTCCTCGTGCCTGAATCGCCCCATCGCTGTCGTCTCCTAGCTCAGCATTCCTTTCGTCCCGTCTACATCCCGCACCGCCGGCTGCACGGCAACGCCTGGCAACAAAGAAGTCCAGATGGATTGGGAATTGCATGTAACTGAAATGCCATCTTGTGCTGCAGTGCCATTTAGTGCAGAGTTACAACAAAGTGAACAACATACAAACTTTCGTCATGAAAAATTCACTAAGATATGCTAAGTGTCATGGAGATCGATCAAACGGTGTGGAAGTTTATCAATTTCCGAAAACCAATATCCTTTATATATATATATATATATATATATATATATATATATATATATATATATATATAAATGTTCAGAGAGGGAAAAATGAAAAGTTGAAAATAAACTCTTAAGTCAATTTTAACCATATTTTACCTATTAAACACCTTCAATATTTCGAATGGTTGAGCTACAATAAGCACTCAAAAGGTGGTTTGAAAAATTGCTTTCTGTATGATGTTAGCATTTTAGAAAATAAGGGCCTACACCCTCCATAAACATGTAAATTGTTTATTATTTACAAAATAAATGAATATATTGGTTTACGAAGAACAATTAACACAGAAATAAAAATATCAATTGAATTGTGTAAAGCGGATGCCTTTTTATTTCCGTGTTCATTTTTCTGAGTGCACAAATATATTCATTTATTTTGTAAATAATAACCAATTTACATGTTTGTGGGGTGTTTATATGTTTCTGAAATGCAAAGTTTTGCATAGAAAGCCGTTTTTCAAATCATTTTTCCGCAATCTCCGCGAACCAAGCACCACGGAGGGCGCGCGTCCCGGAGCTGGCAGCGACAGAGCGGCCAGGACGCGAACCGGCGCGCGATGCGCAGCGGAACCGCCAATTGCCCAACGCTGCCCGCCCCGTTTCTCCCCGCCACGACCCGCGCCCCAGAGAAAGTTTATAATTTTATTTCTAGCATATTTTCTAAACAGGATACCTTCTAATAAAATAATATCAAGCAGAGTGATTATATTTTTAAGACAAACTGAAATAACAGCTATTTCATTACTATGAAATACTGATTAAATACAAATTATTCTACACAAACATTTTAGTACTTTGTTTTAAAGTACTATAATTTAAGGAACTTATGTACTATACTGTAAATTATTCGGATCATCTTAATCCTCTACAGTCTTACTTCTTAAAGTATTATTTGTTAAGCAATTCACACTTTGGTTATTTAGTAAAAATGTCTTGAATCACAGTATTGTGTGAGATTTAACTTAATTAATTTTAATTAATGTCAACGCTATACCGATCATACTGACAATGCTCTACAAAAAACACAAAAAAAAAAAAAAAAAAAAAGAAAAAAAAAAAAAAAATAATACTTATGTAATTAAACTTCTTATACCATGCAAAACGTCTAAGCATCCTTCTACCAGTTTAATTCAATCTCTACTATGAACTACACATCAAGATTAAATACTGACCGTGAGTAAGCACATTATTGAGACAATTAATGGACAACCTGGCAAAGAAATACAATGAATCATGCTGTGTCAGAGTGTATAAGCAGCATACAGCACTACAGGTGTGCAGCGGATTACTTAGATAAGCTTATATGTCAATAGCTGACGTTGAGATGACATACGACACGGG
>BOPP01000008.1:19642707-19665100 GCA_017312745.1 Gryllus bimaculatus | reverse complement strand
AAGTTAACGAAGATACAGTGAATTAATCTATGAAATGAAGCATAACACTTCGAAATAGAATTGCAATTTTTTTTTTTTTCTGGTTTTTTTGCTTACCCAATTTTTCGTGAAATTTGGGAATTTATCAAAATTTCAGAACCGACAGAAAATTTAAAAAAAAAACACCTTGATGTCCGATAACATCTCTGTTGGGAAATAGATTTAAGCATAAGGCTAGCGAATGTTATTAGTTCATGCCATGCCGTGATCTTTACAGAAAAAACTATAGAACATTTAAGTATGTTTCTCTAATCATGTGGAACATTCAAAACATCACAAGCCTTGCTTACACAAAGAAAAACTAAGGTATTAGCACAAAGTAAAAAACGGTTAAATATAGTTATGGTTGATTCTGAAAACAAAATTTCTAATTTTTGAACGAATTTCAAAGAGAGATTCACGAAAAGAATAATCTCCGTAGGAAAGTGTTTAACTTATTAATAACCGCTAAAGTAATCTTTTATATCCTTCAGCCAGCATTACCAACCACCGATACACAATATGGGGGGGGGTTGCGCATTCTTCCGCCGGCCGCAGGAGTTTCCCGCCTAAAAATAGTCGCGGACAACGCGTCACAAGGGCACGGCTGCACTTCCCGCAGTGCAGCGCGCAAGACGGAGCGCTCTATTCCGGCCCGAGGGGGTGGGTGCGGTGGGGGTGGGGGCGGAGGCGGAAACGTAGAAACTGTGTCAACGAAGCGCCGGCCGTCAGCTGGCTGCAGGCAGTCCCTCCCTCACCCTCCGCCCCGCCCGCGCGCAATCCCGGTCGAAACGTACCGGCTCGGAAGCGGACCCCGCGGGGAAGAGGCACGCCGATGTGAGGAGCCAGAGGGAGCGGAGGAGAAGAGGAGGAGGAGGTTAAGACGGACTAAGGTGGATGAAGCGTGTAAATGTGTTCCAGACGACTCCAACGAAACTATCCGAAAAATAAGCTCTAAGTCAAATTGTAAAGCATATTTTGTCTAATAAACTCCGAGATATGTCTCGAAATGGCTGGGCTTCAATATAAGCTCTTTAAACGTTCAGCGGGCGGCCACCCGGGGCACTCGCGGCGGGGGCTCGTGCGTCGGCGCGCCCGCCGCCTCCGCCGCTGCAGGTGGATTCGTGATTAATAATCCTGACGGCGGAGTGCTTGGTGCTGGACGGGAGACGTGCCTGGCGCCATTGTCTTAGAGCACGCAGGCCGAATTGAAATGCGTGTCGTGTTACGTGTGTTTTCGAAACAGGTCGTTCACGTTTGCTTGTTGCTTGTTCATAAAAAGC
Organism: Gryllus bimaculatus; assembly: GCA_017312745.1. Lineage (NCBI taxonomy): Eukaryota > Metazoa > Arthropoda > Insecta > Orthoptera > Gryllidae > Gryllus > Gryllus bimaculatus. The sequence continues at coordinate 19,663,799 of BOPP01000008.1, read as the reverse complement.
ATTCGCGATGATTTTGCTGTAACGATTTTGGAAAGTAATTTGGGTTTATTAGAGATATTAAATTAACTTTTTCTTGTTCCTTTCTTTTCTCTCAATATACGAGACATACGAACGTATTTTAAATTATAGTGAAAAATGAACTACATTACACATTTCGTCAAGTAAAATAGATACAAAAAGAAATATTGATTGAATCAGTTAATTCAGAAAACGTCTGTGACTATCTCAATATTTTTGTACTCTATTCTTCTTTTTATTATCTCTGTAATTAAGTTGATATATCGAGAACTAACGTTTAAATAAGAGTAATATATGGAGTTATCTGGTCATTATTAGAAGTATTCTTCTAGCTTAACAAACAGGCAAATCAATTTATTCGAATGTAATAAATTACCTCAAATCATTGTTATAGTGCTATCAGACAACTCTACGTATCTCGTTAGGGTTTATGATTTTATGAAATTTATGTTAGTTCGTAAATTCACATATGCCCATTTCTCAGCGGCAAGAAAAACCTTTCTGAACGTACACAAATGTAGAAAATAATTACGAAAATCGCATTGCATACTTTAATCGTTTTCAACAAAATGTTGGCTTTACAGCTTTTCAACCAGAACTAAAGATATTACGACCTAATATTTGGCATGAATTCATCGTTAGTTTGTCGAGGTAAAATAAAATTTGTAAGTACTGTCATTCATATTCACAGATCTCAGTTGACGCACATGTAAAAACCGACGTACCCAAAATTGTTCCGGAAATATTGTGTTATATGATTGCACGATTCTTCCAACCTACACACAGAAGTGTGGAAAGTGCACTTGCGCTACTGCGTAGCTATAATCTTCCCGTGAACTCAATTGATTGATCTCTGCGTTTGCTAACTGCCAATGGCCCCTCGCATCCGTCGTGTGCGCTGGAAATTGAAAGAAGGACGGCGCTTATCTGTGACGAGCAGTTTTTCCCGGACGAATATCTCCTCGTGGCATCAACCAATCACTCAACGCTGGGGCGGCGCGTGCGGTGTCCGATGCAATCCCTCAAATTCCGTTTTGTCGTCCGCCTCCTGTTGAATTAACTGGCTGTGTTTGATTGAATTGCATCCCCACATCTTTGTTTCGTAGGAATCACCATTCTATTGTATTATGAGATCTTCTTAAATAGCTATGGGTAATGTGTCATGCAACTTCTGAGAAATATTGTTAAATCGATTTTCAACAAATAATTAATTGATGGTGGAAGTGTGTAACTAGTTTTCTATGAAATACTCGCGGAAAGCTTCTGAAAAATAGTGTTTTTCTTCACCTTACAAAATATCATTCACGTGTTGTCATTATAATTTTGGTAATTTATTTAAGTTAATCACCCACATCGTTTTCACTAACAAGGTACAGCTGGCTGCTTCTTCTGTTGCTTTTCTAATGAGCGGAAGTTTTATTGCCGCGTCCCAATTAGAATATTTATGAGTTACCAGTCTCAGGAAGTTTGTTTTTATTACTTCTACTCCAAAGTGCATAGCTATTCTTTTGGCATTATTAAAATTCCTCTTCATTTAATTTTGATTGAAAGTTACTTCATTTACATTATATTCCTGTTTTCCGTCGAAGCAATTAAACTACCTTTTTAATTCTGCGAACTTTGAATTAAGAAGAAAAGAGAGTGTAGTGAGAACGGAGTCTTGAAGTCCTTAGTTTTCAAACAACGGAATGTGATTCTTCAATTTCGCTATCTCTCAATAATTAAGCAAGGGAATAGAAAGAATTACAGTTCAGTAAAAAAGGGTACTTCAGAAGAGTAAAATTAATTTCATGTCTGCGATCTGCAAACCTCCATTGAAGTCTTTCACCAAAAGAGAAAAAAAAATTCTTCGCTGATTGACCCCCATCACGTGATACGTTCGCCACTGCTTTCGAGGTAATAGAGCGATCCTTCACAAATATGAGACGTAAAATTGTAGTTTCAAGGTGTAAAATGTATTATCTGCCTACAATTTCCATATCACTACTTAAGGTTGACAACAAAAGAAACAAATAAATCTTCTTATATTCTGTATAGGATTGCGTGAGCACCATCGTGATTTCACGTTGAAGGTTATGAAACGGATTCTCCACCGTGTGTGAGCATAGACAACAAGTATTCCCGTAGTATTCGTAGGCTTTGCATTTTTTACATGAATTCGCCAAGTCCTATGTGGGCACCAACGCCTCGATACCACATCCAGGGTTTCGGGAGAAGACCTCGATCGACATCCTATCGCCAAGAGAGCGAACATCATGGCCTGGGAGAGAAGAGTGGATGAACGGGCTCACGCATCTTTCCTTGGGCCGTTCCGAGCGCGATCTCATATAGAAAGGTTATGAGACGAGCTCTCCACCGTGAGAAAGCAGAGGCAACCAGAATTCCCATAACAGTCCTGCACATTGCATTTTCTTTTACGTGACTTCGCCACGCCACTGCGTGAGCACCGCTGCCCTGGCGCCACATCGAAGGTTACGGGGCGAGCCCTCGGCCGACATTCTGTCGCCGAGAGAGCTGAAGCCATCGCATCGCCTGGAAGAGAAAGCGTGGGCGGGCGGGCGAGCGCAAGCACGCATCTTTTCTTAGCTCGTTCCGGACGCCGTAACAATAATACACAGCGCGAGGAAACCGCTCACGGTGGCCTTGGCGGGCCTCCCGATGCGTGATTCACGAGGTTTTTTGAAAAGTGTGTCAGTACGAGCGCCGTGTGCGCGCAACCCGATGCCTCGGGCTAGCACGTCGCCTGCCCGCCCAACGCGCCTTTTGATCCGCCCACGCCCCGCCCCGCCCCGCCCCGCCCCGAGTTGCGTTGCGTCCCGCCGCCGCCGAGCGAGCAAGCCGCCCCTGCGGGCAGATTGGGATAGGTTCGTCCTCTGCACGACACGGTGTTTATTGACAGTGCTGGAGTTTATGAAGATACAACCTTCGTGTATTCCCGTGCAATGCGTTCTTCATTTGCTCTTGCGCTTCGGGAATTCAACGTAGTCGAATACTTACAGGTGCACATTCTAATAAAAAATTGGACTCATCTAAACAGAGGAGGGGGGAATTGGTTTCACAGAGACAGTGACGCATTCAGTGACATCAGTGTGACCACGTGCGAGAGCGTTCCCATTAACCCAATCATAAGGAAATGTAGTGTGTAAGTTTTAAATATATGTGGGGGAGATGAGAAAAGTAAGCAATTTTTCAGATAATGGACGTTAAAATGTATTCTTATCATAAACTGTTTCTAATGGTCATTGTTCTATTCCCAAAACGAGGAAATAGACGTCATTGTCCTATTTCTAAAACGAGAAATGTATAATATATGTGAAAATAACTCGAGCGTTAAAAATTACTGAATGTAGCTCCATGAACGAATAACATATTCTTAATCATTTATGTTTTATTATGAACTGTGGAGTTATAAGACCAGAGTATTGCTAATAGGTCACTATATTTTTTTTAATTAAGATTTATGAAATGAGAAAACTTCCTTTTTGTCAAGATATTTTTAATTTTTATTATCACATAATAAGCTATTTTCTTCGGAACACGGGTGAGATAGAGTTAGTATTGCAGTTAGATTTTTTTTTCGATTACTTTGACGCATTCAGAATTCTTTTCACTTTCTGGCACGATAGGACGTGCTTCCTGAAATGTTTATATTTTTTATCTTGGAACTCCATTAAGTCGTTTCTGGTGAGCAAGAAAAGTTCCTTGGGCCAATATGAATCACCTACACCACCTTAACATTAAAGATATTTCTAATCGAGGGGTCAGAACATGTTACCTATATGTTTTGGGGGTCGCTGAAACCAAATCCATTTAACTTCATTGAACTTCATTGATGAAGTCCATTTAACTTCATTGGATAAGATTTTTCACATAAACTCAACATTTTTTTTTTACCTGCGTTTGTTTGTAGAGAAGGCTGTTGATCTGGCGCGAACGATACAGGCAAACTGCTATACATCAACGTGATAAGTGTTGTCCCGTCAGGGACCAATGCTATCTTCTCTATCAATTATTATTGATCTACATTATTATCGTGAACGTAACATTGAGTCTTAGCTAACGAAACAAAGCCCAAAATTATCAGAACAATTAGAGGACAGAAAGGTTATTATCTAATTAGATAATTAAAAATTATACTGTTATCAACAAAAATCAACAAGCTCCTTTTTACCATTGCAAGGCCTTAGTTACTTTGGTGTGAGGAATGTTCAATTTATGGATATTTGAAATTATTCTACTTTATTTGTATTTCTGATCGAAAACGTATAATAAACTTCAAGCACGTAAATACATGGTGCCCAAAATATCGTTGTTAAAAAACATCAGTTTCTATAAATCGATGTTAGATACATTTAGATTTAGCTTCAGCATTGTTTGATTAATTTTGTCTATTTCTGTATTTCGGTAGTAAATCGGTAGGATATACTATCTGCCAAGTTGACACACCTCATTGTGTGGAGTATTATTATATTTCCAGATTGTCTTCCCACGAGTCTAATTTAATGCTTCGGATATCTGACCCTTATCGGAGATTTTTTGAATCAAGAGGATGGGCTACACGATGATAGGAGTTCGAACCATCGCTCAGCAGTAATGGGAGGGAAGGAAGGATCGCGGGCGGTCCGTGGCCTGTAATCTAGAGTGCTGCTCCAGCTTTCACCTGGGATTGTTCAGGAACACCTCGAAAATTACTGGACAAAACAGCCGACCTTCAACTCCAATTCCGGTGCCACAAACTCACCGATGTTAAACATATCAAGTAAATTGTCGGGACTTTGCCGGAATCGAACCCGTCACATCCTAATCACCTCGTACGCTCGAGGTGCAAGGCTTTGGGGGCCACTTTACGCTCGCCACCATCAATGTTCGACGCTAAATTAGTAGACGGACTATGAGTTCCCTACGTCGATATGTAATTGGTGTAGTTAAATGTTAAGTAAGAAAATATATAGCTTTAAAGCCATCGTAATGCATATGACAAAATTAATGACCTGAACTATTTTAACCTCAACAATAAGTAAAATGAATGTATACAAAACATTGAAAATACTGCCGGCTGTTAGACCAAGTTAGAAAATGTGTACCTTTTAAGTCATCTTATTACTTATGACAAAATTCTTGAACTGAAACTATGTGAACCTCAACAATAAATATTTTCTTCATTAAACAATTTCCTTATCCAGCGGATTTGCGCTTTACAAGAAGGTTTTGATATATTAATAAATAGCTAACTTTATATTAGGCTCAATACGAGCGAGGCCATTCCCTCTGGTGTACTGAAATAAATAAAATGAATCAATAGAAAACATTTAGGAACAGCAAGTTCGTAGACCATGGGTGGCTCTTGAGGTGTCCAGGACCACTACGTGCGTGGCGTGCGTGGGCGGTGCGGTGACGCAACGGCGCCCGTTTGAGGTCGCGGCGCCGGCATTTCGAAACCGCCTCCGCCGGCGCGTGTATAATTCTGCGCCGCTCATTGGTGATCCTGGAATAGCTGGCGAAACGCTATCGAGGGCCTTGAGTGCCCTCCGGGAAGGCCCGCGAGATGTAGGTCGGCTGCTTTGCTGGAGTTCAAACGAGTAGTTATTCTGAGCGGGGCGATAGTTGCGCGTTAGATCTTGTGCTGCGAGTAAATTCTTATCGGGCGCATTCAAAGGGTTTGTTGACGTCGAATGCTGCGCGGTTCGTAGGAACTTGTTCCTCTCTTGGAAGCTTTTTGTTTTCTCGTACGTCGTTTCAATTCGTCGCTTTCCTCATCTCAAACGTATTATACTGCATTACAATGTCTTTGCTTTATTGCGAAGAAAATATTTTCTAATCACTGGGTCAATATTATCATAAGATGTTTCAAAATGACAGTTATCGTTCAGACCCCCGTAGAATTATTACTTTAACATTGTACACAAGAATCTTTTATTAGCTTGCTTGATGTTCTATTATTGGAAAGTAGCTTATAACTAGTCTGTCAGAGAATCAATCACAGGTGTTAATCGATGGTCCAAACAATTGGTTCTATAGATTTTGGATATCGCGCTACATCTTCCTAATCAAAATTCCCTTATTTTTTCACCATGCCCTTCATATATCATATCCCCACCTCTTTAGTAACTGAATAATACTATTCATTTCTTTCGAAGGGAGTTGGCATTTAGAGAATACATTTGTGTGAACAAAGTAAATGAAATGTACGCCATACAATATATTTTTAAATAGTTTTTTTTCTAACGATTATTTTCTAGCAATTTTAGATTTTTTGTTGTAAGGAAGGAAAGGAATTCTTTTCGTATGTCCACGAAAATGATGAAGTGGTGCTTTCCTTCGCTCTAGTACATATAAATCCACTCTCCTTCGAAAAAGTACAAGCTCTCTCCCTGTCACGTTTCTCGCACTTTTTGTTCCATTTATATGTTTCTCAAATTCTACTCTCCTCTACCTCTGTGCCTCTACACCTCTCTTTCTTGGCCTCGTGCATTACCCTCTTCTCTCTATCTCACTGACACCTACGTCACTCGCTCATTTACCTGTTGTAGCATTCTGTCCCAGCAACCTTTCAGTGCTTTCTCGCCTTCTTTCTCCGGTGTGAAGTTTTCGCGCCAGGCGTCCACTCGCCCCGAGAGCACTCGCCACTCGCCCCGCCAACTTTCCTTCTCTTCTGCGCCCTTGGCCCTGGTCCTCGAGGGCGGATGGCGCTTTGAAGCCTGCTCCGCCTTTCCCCACTCCTCCACCGCCCTCCGCCACCCCCCCTCGTCCCCCTCCCCCTCTCCCCTCCGCCCCTTGTCTTCACGTCTTCTCAGCCAGAGCCTCTGTCGCGCTCGGGGGCTCGTCGCCCCGCGCCGGCCGAATGTAAATCCCGCTCTTTGAGCGTAGAGGGAGGGAGGGGCGGGGCGTTTGTCGTGACGGAACCCGCGCTAATCGCGCCAGAATGGGGGCTAATTTTACGAAGCCTCTTTTCTTCCTCCCGCCTTGCCCCGCCTCCCTCAGCTCCTCCCTCACGCAGCCGGAGGCGCCAACGCGTTGCGTAAGCCCCGTGCGTCTGGCGCGTGCGGCGGCGGCGGCGGCGGCGGCGGCGGCGGCTGCGATTCTGAGGGAGACGCTGTGCCCAAACGAGACAGGTTCGCGCGGCTTGTGCAGGTTGAAAAATAATTGTTTAAGAGCGTCTGCATATGCGATGTTTAAAATCTTGGATATCAGGAACATCCCCGAAACACGAACGAACTCGCCAAGACGGTCTTCCTGAGACAAGTTTTCGTGTCAATATGTGGGGAAAAAATGAGAATGTTAACGAAAGCGCGAAGTATTTCATTTGTTTGAGTTGTTGATGATGGTGTAAATCGCGAGACTCAATATTCTAATACATTGAAATACTTCGCTTAGCAACACTGCATGTATTCAGAATCCTTCGCAAATGTAAGCCATGCGGGAGCGAATAGGAAAAAAACGTTGGTTCAATATTCTTAAAACTAGTTTATTTCTACAAAATAGCTTGTCCTTTTTATACATGCATAAGATATTTAAATAGGTAGATTTACTTTCACGATTCTCATCGTGTCATTTAGTACAATTTTTCCAAAGGGGAATGAAAACTTTTAACTTAAGTAGCAATTAGTTACCTAATGTTTTTTGGATCTAAGAGATAAATACAGCACATTAAAAATAATAGATCGTATTGCCTGACTGTCGCACAAGAATGTCCTTGTTATGTATGCTTATGTTCAAATGTTACAATACTTTGTACTTTATCAAAAGACGTTATTGAAAATAGATGCAGTGAATAAGAATGAAACAGATAGGCGTGGCAAACGTCATTAGTTTCTTGTGTAGGTTTCTCCAAAAGTATCATGTAACACTGTTACATCTCTTTCTCATGAAGCGAACCGAACACATTAAAAGACAAAGAGATTCCGGGAAAGTGCCTTTGATTACACAATGAAGGGTTTCGGCAACTTTGTCTTTTTTTGGAAATGAACTGAAATCAAATTTCTGAAATGAAATTTTCATTATTACTTTTTATCCATTTCCTATTTGTTATTGTAAAAATTGGAATATTTCATTGAATAAAGTTAAACAAAATCGAAAATGTAATATTCAAAAAAATTAAAAACCAGTTTCTTTCTTCCTCACATTACGTGACACAAAATTAATGCTTAATTGCAAGTGCCCCTGAATTTCAACTGTATTCTCACCAAGAATATTCATTCCTAATAAATTTCATTTTTGAAAAAGAAATGGGAGAAACCAACTTCAAACCCGCGAAATCTTTATATCAATTTGCAATCCATTAGAATGTGACTACGAATTTCGAAGAAAGATTAAAATGAGTATATTACCAGTTCTTTTGTAAAAGGGACAATTAGATTCCCCTCGAAGCTTAATTCACTTCCCCAAACGAGGGCTTGTAATTGGATTTGTAATTACGGGCGCCAGAGGGTCCTAGGAGTGACCCAATTAGGCGCAGTGAACGGCGCCCGTTCTTACGTGAGGGCGCCTGCCGAGCGCACCTGCGCTCTCGCGCCGCTCCTCGTCGTCCTCGCCGCCCTCGTCATGCTCGAGACAGGGCACGTTCCGCGGGAACGAACCTACAAATTCTGCTAGGGCTCTCGAAATTCACTAAGGGTTTCTCTTTGGAGCACCCCGAAACCCTACGGAAAATGCGAGAAAGGAGATATTTATTTGAGAGACACATCGGAAGTGGAGAGCAACATTCTCAATTTTTGTTTTGAGGGATCTTTAACAGACTGCTGTTGCTCATAGATTTTTTATCTATTTTTTGTAATTATTTTTGAAAGATTGAATTTGAAATATTTATTACGCCTGTTATATAAGACATGTGTACTTCCTCGTACATGTAGTATACAAGAAGAGTTAAGTAGTGCTGCAAAGAATCTATGTCGAGATTTTAGCGGATATACACGTTCATGTGGTATCCCGGTGGCTCGTATGGGCATTCACAGTTCCTTGCGTATCACCACAATCACTGTCCTTGTGCGGAAATTGTGGGTGAGATCTGTGTACATTCTGTGTATGTTGTTAAGGAAATGGCTTCATTTATCGAGAACATTTTACACACACCGCTGTAGGGTCACAGGACACTGCGGACATGGGCATGGACATGGACGTGAGGTCCGGAAACGCGACGGTGCTGTTCACTGAGAAGTGTCCAGGGGAGCGATATTTGTCAGGAGGCCCTAGTAGTTTCCTTAGGCGCTAATTGGTGGCACCTGAGAAGGGACAAGGTACGAGAAAAAGAAGTCTGAATTGAAAAAAAAGGGAACTGATACGAGAAAGTCTGAGCCATTGCATGAGAGGCTAGTTACAATAATTTCTTAGTCGAATGATTCGGGGATATTTTTAATCTCACAGAATAAAATATTAGGGTGAATGATTTCCGTAATATAATATAACATTTTCATTCATCTTACTGATGAGACGACCTGTTTACGTGTTCAGTTTAGGATTGCACAGTTTGCGTTGGTATTGAAACTCGATGGTTCCGATGAGTCAGGAGAACTGGTAATGTGCGCAGTGCAGTATCGTAATCACCTCTCTGTTGATTAAATTGGAAGCCATGATTACGTAGCGAATTGAGAGGTGTAATGGACACGTTCCAGGTTGTGGTTGCCAGTAATTGTTCTCGATTCTATAATTAAGGTCGTTTTAATACACATCACGTTGCGATGGCGCCTGACGGTGATGAGATACATCCTGGGGTTCGTGGCACCAACGGTTGATGCTGTCGCATCCATCCCTCTTATTTGGTTCATCGCGTTATCTGATGTACTGGTGTATAGTATTTCGCTTACAAAGCTGATGAAGTCACCACAGTTTTAGTTGCAGCAAATGTATTGGATCGACAACGATGATCGTTTTAGGACAGCATAGAACTCGTGAAAATAAATTAAAAACGTGTTGACTTCATTTTTTTATATTTACAAATTTAATTACAAGACAAAATTATCCAGTAGTGTGAATGAATGTACGGGTTATGAAGCAAATCAACTAATTTTAAGTAATGTGTACAATACAGAGAGCATTTCGTATCGAAGAAGTTTGTAAGCACTATTATACATATGTATTTGTACTCTTACTATTATTATTATTATTATTATTATTATTATTATTATTATTATTTTGCCTTCTGATCTCAGGTTTTCCCGTTTTCCCACTTCAGGTTTTTCTTAGTCATACGTCATGGTCTTTTCTCGACTTAGATACGAAGGGGAGAGACCATTTGGGTAGAATGCCATAATTTGATCGGTTAGACCGCGTTAGGATGTAGATATTTTAATGGTTAAAGGTTTTCAGTAAGTCTTCATAGTATGAATTTTTGCAATGATATATGTAATTTTCCTTCTATTAAAATTATTAAAATTAAAGTTAAAATTAAAAAAAACTATTAAAATCAATAAAAAATATTTTTAAATTAAATACGGCAAGAGAGCAGTGCCTCTTTAATGAATTGTCTTCATACGTTTTGGAATTTGACTCGGAACTGCGTGCCCTCTTCCTCCCTCTCCCCATCAAAATACTAGCGTCGCTGTACCTGCGCTCCTCTGTCAGGAAGAGGCGGCCGCGGCGTGCGGCGGCGCAGAGTGGCGCGCGTGCGGGGCGATGGGCGACTAATTTTCGCGCGCGCGTATTTCAGTGCCGCGGCCCACGTGCTGCGTACGTGACTCAGCCGCTGGCTTACTGTCTGTTTATATTGGCGACTCTGCTATTTCCTCCCCGAACTATCGAAGCAAATACGTAGCTCTCGCGGTTTCCTGTTTGCACGCGTAAAAGGGAAGTCGCGTTCAAGGGTAGTATGTCGTGTTTTGCTGAAGTTGACTGGTTGTAAATGTACTCAGACGAGCGTCTATGAACGAGAAACGCAGTCGACTGGCTTAGATGCATTAAGTCTCATTGTGAAGCTTTCGTCTGGCTGCTTTGCTGTAAGGCTGGGTCGTAATTGGCGAGAAACTTGAATAATTAGCTGCGATGCATCAAACGAGTTCAAGTTAATAAAGTTAAATTTCTCACCCACATTATCTTTCTCGTATATGTAATGTATACGTAATAGTTTAATCGTATGTAAATTTTCTTGTGGAGGTCAACACGATCTGTTTACCTCGGCGTTTAGGCAAATTGTAATTGCGGCATTTGTGAGAATTTTGCGGTTGGTAAAAACACGCCTTTTGCGGGAGTCTTTTTACCTTTAAGTGCGTTCATCATTCTTTTTCCCAAAACACGCTGAAGTTTTGTGCACTTTTTTGTTCCTTGCGCTTATGGAGTACATTTTTATCTTTTTTCTTTCTTCTGCATGTACCGCTACCCACGCATTCTTCCCCTTTATTCCGAATACTCACCCTGGTGCGGTGGCAGCTCCCTCGGCGGCCTGGCGGCCTCCCTCGGGCGCTGCTTGGCCTTGAGGGGCCGGGGCCCGGGGCAAGAAGAGCTCTTGTTTCTTCCGGTGCGCCTCCCGTTGGCCGCTTCAGCCGCAGCCCCGCCGCTCTGTTAACGTTACTTCCCCATTACGACGCGGAGGCGCAGTGGGAGGAGGGGCCGACGGCGTGGGAGTGGGGGAGGGGAGGGCGATGGTGCTGGCGAAGTCTGTGACATGGGAGAAGAGTGGTGATTATGTGAGGGGGTGCTAGGGGGAGTGTACTGTAGTGGGGGACGAATGCGGTGGTGGGTGGTGGCGTGATGCGGATAGTAGAGGACAGGAACGAAGCCCGGGTGGGGAAAGTGATGAGAGTGAGTTCGTGGGCGGACGCCAGAACAATGGCGTCGGAGCCGCTGAATGAAGTGGCGATGGCGACTGCGACGGGGTTTCAAAGGTGGTGAAGGTGAGCGCGAGGGCGAGATTGAGGTTGGGGGCGAGGGTGAGGTGGCAACAGGGTTTTCAAGGAGATTATGATGGCAATGAGGTCGAGGAAGAGCGAGGATAATGGTGAGGGCGGAGACGAGGATAATGGTGTGGGAACGGGCGAAAGAGTTGGCGATAGCGACAGGCTTTCAAAGACAGTGACAGTGAGAGTGAAGGTGAGGGCAAGTTTGTGCGAGGGCAGGGTGAGGACAATGGCGTGGGTGCGGGAGAGAGAAAGGGGACAACAGGATTTTCAAGGAGATGAAGGTGAGGTTTCGGCGAGGGCGAGAATAACGGAGAGCGCGAGGGCGAGGATAATGGTGTGGGAGCAGACGAGAAGAGGACGGGCGATTGCGAGAGCAACGGTCAACGGGGGCGATGCGAGTTCAACGAAGAGAGCTTTGGGGAGTGGGACTGAGCGGCCGCGTTTTCGAGGGCCTCCGGCGCTGCGTTGTCTGGCGGAGATGCAGAATTATTCGCGCTGCCAAAACGCTGGGCGTTAAATTTTGTAGCGGAAAGTGTAGTGAGCGCGCGGAGATACTCTCAGGAAATGCGCGCTAGAGATTTGTTTTGGGACAGCTCTGAAAGCCGTCTTGTCATGAAAGAAGCTGTTCTCTGAAGAAAAAAAAACAAGAAAAAAACAATAGAAGCATTGAATACTTAAAAAATGTTTTTAACAAAAAGCCATATTTTAGTATGAATATTTTGAAACCTTTTTATAAAATATTTTTAGTCTTACTAACTACTTTTACAACATAGAAATGCTTTCAAACCTTCGTCTAGTTTTTCATTTTCTAGCCGCTAACGTTTGTGAACGCGTGTATTTAAACCGTCGGCTCTATGCTCTTGCGTTTGCAATACCATTGTAGATTCCTTCAAATATATTTTGGACTAACGCACTGTCTTAAACTATTTCTTAGTGCTGTCTGTTAAACCATACTGTTTCACTGGGTGCAATTTTTTTACTAGTTTCTGTAGCTTCCCAAATATATCACATTCCGCTTCATTGTGAGTTTGTGTGTCCCTATCTACGAAGTATTCATGACACAATTCAACACGAATGGAAATTGAAGCCCGACCAAATACTTTCAAATGCAGATAAATAATTTTTAGCAGCAAAAATATTTACACCCAGAAATTGGGAAGGGACTCCGAAGCTGAAACATCGTGCGCAGATAATAGTTCTCTCTCTTCCGTCGCACACAGTTTTTTGTTATTTTTTTGCGATAAATTAATGAAATAAATTGAATCAGAGTTAATTAACCATAGTAAAATGACGACTATTCATGAATAATAAAATACAATTGTTTCACGGGATTGGTCATTGTGCTTAGAGAAACAATTAGTTGCGCCAACATTTCGAAATATTTAATTTGTTAATCAGGGCTTACTAGTAATCATAAAGGTAAAGTCGCATTTCAAACCACCACACCTAACTCCACATGACGTTGCTGAAGGACGTGGGTCCATCGCGCGTCAAGTGTGAATCGGGCCAAGGCCCAAACCGCAAATGAATGAGGCTTTATCTTTACGATTATTGGTAAGTCCTGATGAAGAAATTAAATATTTCGAAACGTTGTCGCAACCAATTATTTCTCTTGTGACAATGACCAATCCCGTGAACAAATTTTATTTAATTTTTTCAAAGTTAATTAGTCAGCTCACATTTCTGGAGAGACGTTTTTCAAACGCATGCGGGGCTCTCTCCGTGCGTGGTGCTTCCGCGTAGAGGTGCGGAGGCTGAGCGCGCGCGTGTGCGCAAATTACCTCAGCGAATTCGCGCGTCTGATGAACGAGCGCCCAGATGCGCCGCGGGCCTTTGACGCCGACGCTGGTTTGCGGCGGAGGCTGTGTGGCTTGGCCGGCGTCGCGGCGCCTTCCGCGTGGCCAGCGCTGACTCAGCCGCCTCCGTCGTCGCGCGCATTGAGGCTCACTTGCGACGCCCCCCCCCGCACACAAACACATCTCGCCCCGCGCCGGCGACTTGGAGCGGCAGGCGCCCGGGATCACTGTTCTGCTGGGGCAAACATTCAAACTCTACTGAGGTTTGCATTACTGATCAGCCGAATTACAGTGGTCACCATTCATCTGTTTTGAATTATTTATGATTCACGAGATGTAATGGGGCGACAGTGTTAAAATTCTCGCTGAGAGCTATGTTTGTAAAAGAAATTTTACATTTGCTTTAGTAACATTAGGTTCTTATTAGGCAGAAACTGTCAGCTTCACATTTCTCGCATTTCTTCTGAAATTTCCTGCTGATGTCCGTATTGTGGTACATGATGTACACGGAGTAGGATGTTTTTCTCAGAGCTCGTTCATAAACTATCGAATCACATGTGTTTTCGTCCTTGTTCAATACCTCAATTTCGCCAAATAAGTCATATCCACTTAATACTTTTCTACGGACTTGGAACTTCATTTAATTTCTCTAGGATTCATTGCATTCAATGCGAGCAGGCGGACCCCGCTTCTTAGTGAGTGTTTAAAATGTAGGGTCGTTAACGGCCACGTTCGCCCGTACGCGAATTGGTTGTCCGAGGCAGAACCGATTCACCGTCTGGGTGCAAAAGGTCGTGGGTTCCAATTCCGCCTTGGGAATGTTCGTCAGTCACCTCTTACCTTGTGTTCGCTGATAGCCTTGATTTCTGCTGACCTCAGATTTGACTAGATGGCAAGAGGGTTGGGTGACTTTTGTGGCGTCAGATGTAGAGTTGAGCTAGATGTACGTCGTTTCATAGAAGATGGCATTAATCACTCGTTTTTAATTTTTTGTATGTACTGTGTCTTCATTGCTATAGCTATTAGGTAAGATAAATTGGACTAAACTGTTTTCGTGCATTTTTGGAGAAGATTCGCGCAACAGTTTTAGTAGTTTTATTACCTACTACACGGGTATTTTTTAGATTATTTTTTAAATCTTGACACCACAACAACAAAGATTATGTGTGAGTAAAAAAAATGTCGATACATGTTTTAATATTTATTTGCATTATGGATTTAAAAAATGCGACAACATATATTTGAAGGCGTAATTATATTTTAATTTGTGCGTTTCGTTTCCTTTGGTAGTTTAATAATCTCAGTTTATTTAATTTTTAAACGAATAGTAATTAATAATTAATATAAACAAATATCTTCTATCAAATTCAATAATCAGAATCTAAGAGGCAGCTTATTAGTCGAGAGAATTATCGACTGCATCCCACAACTCCGTGACGTCAGAGGAGATTTATAGAGAGGAAGGAAGGGATAGTTGCGACAGATGGCGCTTTCCGCTCCACCCCGTCATCTGCCCTTCTTTATAATACGAAACAGTCGCCAACTTTCGCCCCTTGCCAACGGACTGTCGTCGTGCGAGGGGACTTTCAATAACCCGCGATATTGCCGTCTAGTCGGCCACTGAGAGGCGGGGGAGACGGAGGAAGACGCCTCGTAGATGCCACTCGGTAGCCAGTTCAAGGATTTTTCCTTCGAAGGCAACAGGCTGCCTCTCATGCAGCCAAAATACGTCGTTCTGTAATTAAACGTCATTCTTATTAAAGAAGAAACAATATTTGTTTAGTCATACCGTTTTAATTACCACTGGGTAATTAAGTTACCAAGTGTTTAAAGTCGTCTTACATTAATTTTGGGTGAAAGAAACTGGCGAGAAAGAATTGCTTGACTATTTTTCCGGTTACCTTTTACTCGCCACAGTTACTTCAACATACAAACAGTAATTGGATGTTTTTCGCAGATTGATTCAGTGCCTCTCTGAAAAAACGTATTTAGTTTTCTATGAAAGCTGTTAAGTTGTAAATATTTAAACTTGTTTTCTACAAGAGTTATAGGATTTGGTTATTAATATCTGCTTATGGTTGAAAATGACTAGTGAACTAGATTAATATTATATATAATTGTCACCAATCCCTCACCTTGTTGGACGGAACTACGCTCGGAAAATATATTCCGCAGTCGTTCTTTGAACAAATTTAATTAGGTTAATATTGCGATGTTATACAGGAAAGCATCCTTTTTTCTCTCCAAATTTCCCGGCCGATTTTTAACTTTCGTGTCTGCTCTAATGCCAATGAAAAGACCTGGCAAAGAAAATAATAAAATAGATATCGCAAGTGCTGTCTGGTCGTGAAATAAGCTTCGTAGCCTCGGCTGCGAAGTGCTTGCACGGATGACAATGAGCTGGGTTGAAAGGACTTGGAAAGATGCGAAAGGAACGGCCCTCCCAACCCGAGTGGTTGTAAGAACGGCGCAATGTAGTACCTGTGGATGACGCAGAAAGCCTTGCGGGGGTCGGGGGGCGGCCCCGCGCGCAATCCCTCGTTGACGTGACGCAAAACAAGATAAGGGCGGGCGGCGTGGGGCGAGGAGGAGATTAGGGGGCTGTGGCCGCGCGCAGCGGGAGACAGGCGGGCTGCCAACGGGGAACAGCGGCCGGCGCAAATAGTCGCACGGCACAAGAGCAGTGCGCACGCGAATAACAGCGCTGTGCGAGTTAAAGTGGAAATGCAGCCACTCTGGATATTGTCGGTATTTTCGGTAGGGAGGACGTTGAATGGGTTGATATTTTGACGCATTGCCTGTACTTTAAGTTTGCTAAAAATTAGCGTATATAGCGGCGTTTATACGGTGGCGAAAGTGTAACTGTTAGCGCATCGGATCAACGTATCGATACCCAAGTTGTACGTATCGTACATAATGATGTTACGTATCGATACAAAGTTGGCGGGTTCAAACCTGATCGACGCTGTGGATTTTTAAGGACGAAAAAATCCTTCGGAGGGGAAGTAAAGCCGTCTGTCCCATGTTACTATCATATACAAGATCCTGAAACTTAAATGGAGCCTTTCAGTTAAATTCAAATCTCATGTTTCGTCGCCCGAGTGATACCTCCTTTCTCCGCTAGTCGGTGAAAGGAGCCTAACGAAATTCCAGACGGAAGAGCGGGCCTGATTGCCCGAGTCTCGCCATGTAAAATAAGGCATCAATTCAATTCAATATAGAACTAGTGGTGATACACAATGACACAGACTTTTTCGTATTATTCTTTTAAAAAAGTTGGTCTGAGCTTGCTTTTCTGTTTTGCCATATCCTTGTGGCAGCTGCCATCTCTCGTCGGACAAAGACTTTATCACACAGCTGCACGAAGACACCCGATTATTCGGTTTCCTAATGGAAGAGGCAAAATATTACTTTAAAATAATAATCAAAGTTAAAGCCTTGTCCTATATGGAAATTACACATGACCTTAATGAAAGAACTAATTAAGAAGAACAAATTTCATTTGAAGAAAAAATCTTTATCTTTAATTTTGTAGTTGTAGAAAGACGCCGAAAAACTTTTGAAACTTTCGAAATTTTAGAGATAACTCTGAAAATCGGACCTATCCCACCTTTATAAGTGTATTTTATTCTATTCAAACTAGAAATTTAAAGAAAAATTTGGAGCAATTTTTGAGAAGATTTTGAAAATGTCCAAAGTGCTTCATGTAAAGTATCCCCAATAATTAATTAATGTTTTCAAAATCTCAGAGCTTAGACTCTGTCCTGATAGACAGGTGCTTCGTCAATTTGAAAAAAAGAATCTCTCCTCTCTCTCCTCCCTCTCTCCCCTCTCTCTCCTCTCTCTCCCCTCTCTCCTCTCTCCTCTCCTCTCTCCTCTCTCGCTTGTTCTCTCTCTCTTGTTCTCTCTCTTTCTCTCTCTCTCTCTCTCTCTCTGCTTAGTTTCAGTTTATGTTTCTTTACCTCTCCTTTGTCATTCTCTGCATTTCGTGGCAACCTTTCCATCATTTAGGGGGGTCCTCCAGGATGGGGAGTTACATTCATTCCTCTGGTTCACTGAGTTACACCACCTTCGTTTCATAAACTCTCCGAGAAGTACCTCCCCGTTTCAGCAACTGTGTGGGCTTCGCCCCGCCCCCGGTGCGGCCCGTCGTCGTGCGCCGGGCCGCCGCCGCGGCGCTGCTCCGTCACAGAATAACGCGCAATTACGCGAGGCGCACGCGCGCAAAGGCGCAAAGCTGATATTGTGAGGGGCTCTTTGTGCGAGCGAGGGTAACGAAGACTTGGCGCTGGAGCGTCGTCGGCGCGCACGTCCCCGAGGACGGCGGGGCGTCCGCCGCCTGTGGACGGTCTGGCGCCGGCGTGAGTCCTCGCGCTCGTCGTCGGGTGACACGTCCTCGTCGTCGCGCCCGTGTCAGCCTGCGTGTGTCGCTTTGTGCTCGGAAATGAGGAAACGGGGGAGGCCATGGATCGCCGCGTGCTTTTACAAATTGCTTTCTTCTCTATCCATTAACTTCATTTATACCTTGCGTTGCCAGTGGCAGAGATGTCTGACAAAAGAACAAAAAACGTTCACCCCAAAGAGTGACTTTTCCTCTTGTGTAACCCTGTGTTGCTTTTTAGTATAATACCAACTTAAATTATGGCAAATACAGTTTCAGAAATAGGAAATATATTGGGATATTTTTGCGACTAAGATGTCGTCTGCTCAAAATGTGTGTGTTTTGATCGATGGATAAGTTATATACCGTCAGAAACTAGCATCTAAAGTTGAATTTGAAGGTATCTACTGTAGGATATCGCCATCCAACGGGAAATCACAGGCATATCCCGATATAAATATTTCACTACACTTACGGGACTAGTGACCTTCGCAGTGTCATGCCCGGTATCATCAATCAATACAAGGAATTGAATACACCTTCCATTCACCAGCAGATAAACGAGGTATATGGCGCTTTTAAGTACCTCTTGACTGAAGGCGACAACTTCAGGTCTCGGGATCGAAACCGCAGTGGTGTGTGTGGCCTGACCCGCCACGTTTGCTGGGTGTTGGGCTACGTGTTGTGTCGCCGTGCTGCCAGCGGCGGCGGCGGCGGCGGGGACGGAGGCGTCTGGGGCTAAAAGTGACCTCTGCCGCGAAGCCAACGGCAGCTGAGATCGATCGCTGAGCACGAACAGGTGTCCGGTGAAGGGGCGGCAGAATGGGGACGACTCTCTTCCTCCGCAAGGGTCCTCAGCGTTGTTTATAGACCCTGTCTCGAAGCAGAGCGGCAGTTTACATGTTCTGTCGTGGGAAAAGACCGAAATGTAGTGAAATCAAATGAACTAGCACAATGAATATTGTTCAAGCAATTGAATGAAATGTTATGCTTCAAAATATGAGAATAATTCCTACCATAATATTTAGTATGCGGGTGTTAAAGTTCATTGTAAATTCTTCTTACGAAGAAAGGCATGGTTACTTACGCGATCATTGAATAAAAGTCCAAAAATGAGTCGAAGGTAGTCTTTAAAAGTTACCATTAAATTCATCTTTTTACATTATTAACAGTATCTACTTATTATAGGATACAAAACTACGTCAGTTAAGTCGACCGTACGTTGATGTAAACTCACGAAGAAGCATATGAATTACAAAGAAATGTATTCTTAATTATTTAGCATGAAAACCTAATTTTTTATTGAAAATTCTAAATCATTAAGAAATGAAATCAGTTGATTAACGTGTTTACTGTGAAATAGCCGAAATTACGAAAAAATGAAAACGGAATTTAAAAACATGTCAACACCATCCCGTTGCTAAATGCTCTTTGGTCAATAAGCTTCATATTACGCTTCAAGACCTCTTTGCAACTCATCTCCTTTGATAATTGTTGACTTGTGTGGTAACCGGGACAAAACAGGCTTCTGAAGTGAGAACAGGAAATTCCCTTCTGGACGAAAGCCAATGTTGCCTCAGTATCTTGTGCCAAAACTCATTGTGACGAGGATTATGTCAGTCTAAATGTATTTTGGTTTTCTTTGAAATTTCGATGTTTGAGGAACGTTAAAATATCATAGATGTTGTCAGTTTGTAATTAGCATTTCTGTAAAGTATTCCATCTTACCAGGTATATTATACAACTCACAAGTTCCTTGCATCAAAATACTTTATTAAATACAAATTGTTTGATTTTTGTAAAATTTCTACTGGCATGTTGTTATAACGTTATAACAATGTATCATAACCATTACTAAAATATGTAGTCAGTGATATCCTAGATTTATTTCATCATAAAACAGAATAGTACGATTATTTTCATTATTTTATTAGTATACTTTAGGGTAGAATTATTCGCATTATTGTGTTCGTCATTGAAAGAACATTCAATGACCGTCCATGCGGCAGTCGGGGCGTCAGCGGAATATATCCAGAAATTCTCTCGATTCTGAAATTCACTAGCCGGAGTAAGTGTTGTTTCCGGCACCCGCGGTTAATTTTCACGTGAATCAATAATGTACTCCCATACAAACAGAGAGCAAAGTAGGAGTAAGGACAAACAACAACACGCTTTTGCTTACTGACCGGCATGCAAACATTCATAGAAATGGAGCACTACGCGCAAATGTAGAAGGAAGCATGTGAGTATTTCAAAGCGTATTTGCGAAATCTGTCAATATGTTTAGTTTACGTCTGGGATAACTCATAACAAATACGAAGTTGTGTTCCTGTTATGTCGGTTTTAGAATTTCACTTAAAAGGCAATAAAGAACAAGAATACTTTCTAAAATGATTGACTAACGCCGTTTGAATACTTAGTAAATTAATGTACAAACAAACGAACACTCAGCATATTCTGTTCATCATACTTCTATTCCTTCATGTCCTCTCAAATTAGTCTACTTTCTGATCCATCACACTACCCGTTCACCATTTTCCCGTTTCCTATTTCTTCCCGTTTCCTATTTTTCCCATTGCTTTCCGCTAGCCACTGAGCTGTCTTCCTCTAAGACCATGTCTCTTGATCCATGATTCCACACCCGCTGTCACCTGCCTGGGCGCTTCTTATCAACATTCGCTTGTATTCTCGACCCTCAGATTCTACGATCTTTACCGTCGAAGTTCATCTTCACTACCCGACCTTACCATCATCCACCACCTTACTGTGATCCGACCACATCACCTTGCCATGATCCGATGTTACCAATCATGATCTGGTCGCATCGCATTACCATGATCTGACCACATCGCATTGCCATGATCTGGCCGCATCGCATTACCATGATCTGACCACATCGCATTGCCATGATCTGACCTCATCGCATTGCCATGATCTGACCACATCGCATTAACAGGATCTGACAACATTACTTAACCATGATCTGACCACATCTCATTACCAGGATCTGACAACATTATCTAACTATGATCTGACCACATCACCTTACCACGATCTGACAACATCACA
>BOPP01000008.1:19606602-19636992 GCA_017312745.1 Gryllus bimaculatus | reverse complement strand
TTCACCTCTACCACCACTACCACCACCATCAGCGCCAACGGCCAGTCTCCGCCGCTGTGTTTGTGTATTTAAAGCGGCGATTAAAGGCCGGTGAGTCAGCGCGAGGGCCTTGCGCCGGGGCCAAGGGGGCCTATTTCGAACGGGGCCTTTTTCACGTGGGTCGCGTTTTATTTGGCGAGCGCGCCCCTCCGCCTCATTACCTCGGCCCGGCGGCGGCGGCGGCGGCGGTGGTGGCGTCCGGACTCGGCTGCGCGGGCAGCGCGCGCGGCAACGAGAGTGGGCGCATTAGGTGAATGAGTGGGCGGAGGAGGACCAGGCAGGCGCCCGAGCAGTCAAGTCCAACGAACGCCCACGGTGCCTGCATTTGTACTAGTGTTATGCTGAGTGTCTCTGTCTGTTCCTTCAAAGGCGATGTAAGACGGAAAAGCAGCGCACATGTTTCGGTTGAGAGACGTGCAAGTGGCGTGGCTTGTTTAGTGTGTTATGAGTTATAGATACTTTGATTTTGACATTTGCCGAAGAATTAGAACCGAATAAATGCGTGGCAAAATGCTCCCCCATCAAATGACTCTGGTGTATTGGTCACACCTTCACCAGGTTTTGCGGAATTTGCGTCTTGATATTATCGACGTTGCACGGTCAATCTGTAATAAACTGGAGTGATGTACTAACATTCTTATTTCATTACTTTAACACTCGTCCAATTTTAACTATGTTGCCTTCGTGATCCAATGTTTGCCTATCAACAGTATTTAGATAATACCATCTTTTTTGCCCTTTTTCGGAAACAATACTTCCATCTTTGTTATTCCATTGCGATATTTTGGCATGGTTTAGCGTTTCATTGCGATATTTTGGCATATTATGGCATGGTTTTATAAATAGTGTTGGATATAGTTTTCTCTGGACCGTCGAGAAAGATATATATTTTTGGAGCAGTGACGATAAGTAAGGTCAACTCTGAAGATAAGATTCGCTACTCGTTTTGTGCTATGGATAACGCTCACGTTCTTGATAATTAACCATCTGTTTGATAATCGTGGAATATTCGTTTCAATTTAAATGCATATTAATTAGGAAAACAGGTTTTGAAGTGCATCTCAATATTATGAGGGGCGGGCTAGCCCGCACGCTTTCCACCGCTGGGACACGGATCGACTCCTGTCGAATCTATGTGCATTTTTTGTAAGAAAAGAGAGCTTCCTCAGGTTTTTGCGAGGTTTTCCCGTTTCCTCTGTCATTTTACGTATTCTCTAACATCATTCATCATTGTTAACAGTATCATCAAAGAATTACATCATGAATTGTCGTAATTGACTTTAGTAGTTGAAGGTCCCTTAAACCCCAACAAATGGCTTCTTGAAATCCTCACGACTAATACTAAACTGATCGTGAATAGAAATAAAAATAGCGTAACATATTGTAACGAAATTTAAGGGCTTGTTTATACGAACCTTATAAAGAAATCGAGAACTAGCGAAAGTTAATGGGGTGACCAACATTGAAGCACATGTATGAAACTAAAATTGAAGAAAATGGTGTAGGCTGAGAAAAGTATTTAGAAAAGTTCTACCTTGCGGGAAATATAGATTTAGCGAAATAGAATATAAAGACGACATACTAATAGGAAAAAATGCAGTGATTACGGAAACATCACTGCATTTAGTCATGAAATATCACATTGCGATAAATGTATGTAGTAAGTCTAGACATGATATACGGTAACGTGTAAGCAAGGTTGTCCAAATGTAAAAATATCTGGAAAAAAACTATTACATGCCTAAAGTTTATTATCTAAATGAAGATATATGCTATTGCCCGAGGTGTGTGCCAAAAGAGAACGAGAACTCAGCCAATGTGGAATGATAAAGTTCCATTTAAAAAATTTTTAATGTCTACTATTTTAATAAACATGAATAACGAACCAGTTGATGTTTTCATGTTCACGTTACGGTAGAGAGGGACCGAAGGAAAGTCAGAAATGATTTTCCAATATCATTCCGACAAAGCTTCTTGTTTTTGCCAAAAATCCTCCATCGTTCAAACCCAATGTACAATTGACATTTCAATCAGCGAATTTTTATTCATTATTTTCAACTATTTTTACACCAACAAATGATCTGTTAAAGCAATGCCACCAATATTAAACAAGGGTCGGGTTTGCTTCAATATCTCTGCGCCGCGCCTTACTTCGCACTGAATAGGCAACCCCCTATACAGCCACGTCGCGCGGCCTTGTCTTTCGCCTGCTAGTGCCCCGCGAGCGACGCGCCCATTTATTCACTACTTAGCCGCCTACTCGCGCGGGCGTATTATTTATTGCCCGAAATTTCTCTCGCACCGATGTAAAATTAGTCTGGTATTCGTGACTGTAGCAGTTGTGAGTTCGACCCGTTCCGCTTGTGTTTACATCGAAGCGTGGAAGAAACGCCCAGCGCTGGGTTCCTAAGTAGCAAAAAAGAAATATTTGTGGTGATATTTTTTATTTGAGAGCGCGACATTGAAGTTCGTATTGTGATGAGATGGGTAATACCCGATAATTAGTTTTTTGTTTGGAATGTTTATTCATGAATATTGTACGAATATGTATGGAGAGAGAGTTGCCGCAGCTATTTTTGTATCTCGGGGAACACAGCGCGCGCATTTTTCTTCCATATTGTTACATTTTGTTATCTTTTATACGCTTTTATGTGGATAAAATAATCAATCAATCAAATTCAAAACAAAATTTCATATCTCAGTCCAGTCACATTTAACGTAGTCGAATAGCACTATCAATTTTTTTTTATCGAATGGTGTATATTATCATTTACATTCAATTTTATTGTTGGAATGCCTGAATATGACATGCGGCTTCGTCCAGCACGGGTGGACTAATAAGTCGCCCTCTCGGAGAGAAACTTAGGGCTATCGTCTTACAAGCGCGCGCGGCGAGTGGCCTGTAAATCAGCGAATGAGTGACGACGGCCTTCGCTGTCCGTTCCGGGTTCTTAGGCGCCGGGAGGGGCGGGGCGGGGCGGAGGGGTGCCTGCCCTGGCGTCTGGCGAGGCGCGGTCTGTGCGCGGGGACCTCGCGCCAGGGCAGTCGCCGCCGCCGCCTGCTGGCACGCGCTCACCTGGCACGCTCCCGCCCGACCTGACTCACCGCGCCACCCCCGCCTCACCCCTCCCCTCTCCTCCCCTCGGCGCACCGCCCCTCTCGCGCCGGGTGGTGGCCCGCGCCTACCGCGTCCAACGAACGCGCTACGGCGCCCGGCGCCGACGCCCGCGCCTGAACCCGGCGTCCGAAGCAGTTGGGATGTAGCAGTGACAATACCGTCTCATCTGCAGAGTCGTTGGCCAGGGGTCCGAAGGTTCTAGTTCCGTCCTTAATGGGTTTTTGACGCCAGCGTTGATTTCAACCATTGACTGGAGGAGAATTCGAACGGTCCCGAAGAAGCACGTTGGTCGTGTACGGTCGCTACTGGGACTCGGGTTTCAGCGAAGGAAGAACATCGTCTCCCGGGGTATAACATGTATTACACTTCCGGGTTAACTGACCTAAGTAGTTGAAATTAATACTCTCTTCGCCCGAAATTAATACTCGCTTCGTGCAATACCGCCTTCTACATCACCGGCATTGAGCCGTAGAGTACGGTTCACGGATCCGCCCATCGGCCATCCCTAAGAATGGACGGAGAACACGAGAGTGAATACGTACTATCCGTGGCCCGTTTTATTTTCATATACTGTGCAAAGAGTCGTCTGACATTCACCTGGGTAAATCATAGACACCAACTCTTGTAGCAATAATTCTCATCACTTACTTATAGATTCTCTGATGTTCACTTTTATCTATATGATCCAAAATTTATCAGAAATAATCCAACTCAAAAAACGAACGTACAGATAACATTTATTAATAAAAATAATAATTATAATAGCGTTGACTTAAGTTTTTCACATCTAAAGTAAACAGTAAAAATTATGAAATTCTTTGTTTTGAGAATTCTCATTCTGTCAGTATTAAGTGTTACCCAGTTTTTTTTTTAATTCTTCACCATCCGGGTACGAAACTAGGATCTCTGAGTGGGCGACGCTTCACTGTCCGACTCCTCACAACTACGTAGGCGAAAGCACCCCGAAAGTGCTTCAAACATTCAATTCTAATGGTCGACCTCTAACATCGGTCTTCAACGCCCGTCTATTAAACTGACGGAAACGCTCGCTTCTCTCCTTAACTACTGTCTTTAACTCCAGCCTGTAAAGCGGACCTCGTAGCGTAGTTATCCACCGTTCTGTTGCTTCCTCTTCAATACTTACGTTTCCTCAAAGTCTTTCATGTCTCGCTTCGAAATTAGTATTCTCAATGATCATGACTAGGGTCTCGTTTGTAACCTGTTGCTACCCTAGTTCGCTTATATCCACACATATCTTCAGCAAACTCTTACTCACTTTAACAGTGCTCTTATTACTCCTTCTTTCGCGCAGTTTCATTGAGCAAATTTTTCTCGTTTGTGAATGTCGAACTCCAATGTCACGAACTGATTTTACTTTTTTGACTAAAATAAATCAAATAAAATAACAAAATAAAATCGTTGCCATTTAGGTCAGCATTCGTTATAATCGTATCAATGTGCTGCTTTGTCAGCCGATTCCTCTACTAGTACTCGAACGAACAATGCCCTACATCAATCAGTATTTAGTTATATGTGACACAAAACATTAGTAAGCACGTTTTAATGCTTTTTTATCGTTACATGTGTACAGTTACGTGTGTCGCAGATCTTCCATTAATTTTGTGTTTCCTTCGCAAACGTCATCGTTTGCTTATTTCGCCTTCTTTGCCAATGCCATCTGCCTCTTCCTCTTAGATCACTCTCCTGCGTTCGCCTCCTGCGATTTCCGTCGCTGAACCATCTTTCGTAGCCCTCTCGCCTTCGCGCCCGACGCCTTCTCCACTGCTTTTAACGAGCCTCGGGGAGCGGGCGGGCGGACCCATTCACACGTAACGCCGCCTCCGCTCCCCGTCACTCCACCCCCCCCCTCTGTCGTCTTTTGCGAAGCAGGAAGCGCGATGCGGCGGAGGCGGCGAGGGGAAACTCAAGGCGCATGCGCCGAAGTTTGCCGCCAACCCCGCTTCCGCCTCCTAATCCCCTTCCTCCTCCTCCGCTGCCGATGCCGCGCTACAAGGCGCCTAACTTAGATTGCTCGCGAACTGGGCTTTGGCAAGACGTCGCAACTGACGCGGCCCCACGCCTTCCGCCCCGGGCCTTCGCTCCTCGTTCGGGGACTTCGGAATATTGATTTCTGTTACGTATTCGTGAACTCTGTAATTGTCGTGTTACGTATGGTGAATACTGATTTTTTCCGTTATAGGACGCTCAGAGACTTTTCCATTATCCAGGTCCTATTGAATGGCATCGATTTAGAAATATCTGATGGTCGTTATTGTAGTTTTGTTTTGCCCATTCAGTATATGTCAAACAATTGGAAGTTCATACCCTGAAAACGTCATTCAAGGAAACTTAATGTTCTATTCAATCAAGGCAATATAGTAAACTCTCCATTATCCAGTGTAGGTGCACGGAACATAGAAATCCTGTGCTTATGGAAATATTTTTATTTGTTCAAAAGTGCTCATCAACATATAAATTAAGAGGAAATTTGTAAATAATTTTGTTATGATTTATAACATTAAATTTACATATAAATGAATTCACTAATTTCACTTTATATTACAATTTTTTTCAAGAATATTCCATTATTTCTTGTTTTTTATTTAGTATTTCTTCTCAGATTTATCTCATTTCCGTGATAAATTCAAAATGCATAGAGAAATCAATTTACAAAACTAATTATGTGGTCATAAAGTTGCTGGTTAGAATTCTAACTCTGATATTTTTTTCAAACTATTCATTTAATCATTTTCATACTGAAGCAAGCTCCGGGTGATTATTGCAATCCCGGATACTGGAGATTCCACTGAACTTGTGTAGTGCCTAACACTGTTTATAGAAACACAAGTAATAGTAACGGTATTGCTACTTTAAAATGAAAATTTTTTCGTAAAAAAATATTAACAGACATCTTAATAATTTTCCTTATCTCGCATAACAAAATTAAAATAATATTCTGAATAAATGTAGAAGATATTGATTCTGTCTTGTGCAGAAAGTCACGTCCCTGTATCTGACTGCAGTTGAATGAAATAATGTAGATCGCTTAATTCATTACATGACGAACAGCTCCTAACAGATGACATTAAACGATTAAATTCGATACAAACGTTTAAGTCCCAAGTAAAATCTTTT
This sequence comes from Gryllus bimaculatus, assembly GCA_017312745.1. Classification (NCBI taxonomy): domain Eukaryota; kingdom Metazoa; phylum Arthropoda; class Insecta; order Orthoptera; family Gryllidae; genus Gryllus; species Gryllus bimaculatus. The sequence goes on along the minus strand of BOPP01000008.1, from coordinate 19,630,700 downwards.
CTACTGCACAACCGTTTCTATTCAATTAGATTCTATACCGAGCATCCAAAAGGAAAGCAACATTAATTTTAACAATGGCATTTAATGTATTATATACCGTTTAGATCATATAATTATAAAGAACATGTAACACGTATTGCACTTCAGCTTCGGGGTCAGTGATCCCCATCTCGATCAAGTTTTCGTCCAGTTTCCCTCATTATCGAGAAAATGCTGAGATGGCCCCTTGTTTTGCTTCTGGACATAAATGTAACTTCAAATTAACTTCTCCACATAGCACGTCACACACCGTTTTAACTGTTTTTTTTACGGAAATAAATAACGTCAGAGCATATCGCTTTCTTTCTCGCTCCTTCTTCTCCCCCCGCCCGCCCCCGCCTCCTCTGACGTCACGCGCATCTTTTCGGCCGCCGCCGCGGGCGCCGCATCCTGCCTCGCGCTGTAAACAGTTATGTAAATCCGCCCGCGATGTAAAACAAATCTCGCATCGCTCTGTTTGCACGCGGGGGCAGCGCGGGCGAGACACTGACACGCGCTACGCCCCGGCAAGGTCGCGCGTAAACCTCGAGCAATCGAAAATATCGCGGTACCGCGCGCGCCGCTCCGCGCCGCGCCGCAGCGCGCGAGATTCGCCGAGTGCCGCGACAGTGCGATACAGGTCGTTTGAGAGCGCGCGGCCTCCGCCTGGCTCGCCGACGCTATGTTCGAATTGTTCCCCGTGTACCTGGCGCTGTACGCGTACATATTTTACCTGTCGATATGTGTGCTGTGGAATATACGAAAAGGTAATTATGATGTGCCGTCCGAGGGTGCGGCTGGTGATGATTGTTTTAGCTTGTGATTAGCGAAATCGTTTTTATTCTCCGCGCGACGCCCCGCCCGCTGAATATTTACGAGCCACTCAGCGCGGTGGCGGCGTGTACACACATACATAATCCACGAACGCGAATATGTTGGCTCTGGGGGCGCGGAAACGAGATGCGGTGATTGGCCCGTGGTTGTGATCAATAAATGAATTCACGTTAATGTGACGAGCTGCTATTGTTGGGGTGTTAGGTTTTTGTCCTGGGTGAGCGTTTACATGAAGGCCGACTGATGGGGAGTGTACATTATTTTTTATTAGACGCTCCTTCGAGCTGAAACTTTCTGAAATGGTGACAGTTCGTCCCAAATCACTCTATTTGTGTCTGCCCTTCATCACTTGACTTTATACTAAAACATTTTATGAACTGCGTTGCCTTAATGGGTTTTTTTATATTGCCGAACCTTTTTAATTATTCCTTTTCTTCTCTACAAGAAATAATTATGAGTCTGAATTTCTTTCATATAAGAAATAACAGACTATTCAAATTCTTCATAATTATTATTCTCAGGAGATTGTGTCTCCTCGTTGAGGAATTGCTTCTCGATTTTCGTGAACTGAGAAAGTGGTCTTAGATTTAGGTTTATGGATTGAATACACCCTCATCAAATTGTCGTTAAATCCTTGGATGTTACGAGCTTGAAGATTTCACGAAACTTTGAGGATGTTACGTTAAGAAAATAGTAAAGTTTTGTCGTTAATATTTCAAACTCATAGGTTTTCGTTGACTAAGCATTTTTCAAAAATCTTAAGTGAAGCTGTTTACAACTTAGCCGTACGATATCAAGTCTATCCTCAGTAAAAAGGTATTATTGAATTCAATCACAAAGACGTCGAAAGGTTTCTTATTTTAAACAACATTACACAAGGTTCATTCGCCACGTCGCATTGTCTTTTGGCTACTTTTCATTGCAGCGGGACAATCGTCATTTTTGTTTATCTCGTCGTTTATTATTAACCGTGAAAGTAATAAACTCGAATTTCAAAGAATAAAAATGATTCTATTGGCAAGTCGTGAATATCATCTTCCATATTTTTGTGGGATCAGGTAAATTCGAGAGGAATGAGAAACATGCTTCGTATTAATCATCAAAAGTTACGTAGACATTGTTGGGGGTATAAAAATGTGATGGAATATTACTGCAAAACCATGTCTATAATGTATGAATTATTAGTCAAGAGTTAATTTGTTTATACAATTCACGAATAGAGTTTTCTTAAATATTATTTTGATGATTTATTCGTAGATCGTAAGTTAAATCGTAAAAGACTTGGAAATATTGAAATTTCAATAATAATATTATGTAATGTCATACCGTAATAAGAATAAAGGTAATTTCTTTCTTCCTACAATTTTGAAGTATCGTATTCGCGTCATTCTCCCTTCCTCTAGGAAACTGAAAATTATGAGATGGTCAAATTTCTGGTCTACTTTCCGAGTGGTTTACAAATATTAAAACATTGTTACATATAAGAAACTTTTCATCATAATACTGACTCTTATTATCAACTTAAGCAGAGGAACGTAAAGTCTCTTAATGGCCTGCGTCCGTTAAGGATATAACAGTCTGCAGTCCGTTAAGAGCAATGTAAACAAATGAGTTGTAGTTCAAGATAGGGTATGAAAGCACTTATTCCAATACATAATGTTTATTGTTAATTTTTTTTCTTTCGTGGAAGACGATGGAATTACAAAACGTATTCAACGCCACATGATTCATGACACACGTAACATATTTGGTTGACATTTGCTGTACATCGACCACTAGCGTCCAACAAACGTCCACTATGAGTGGAGCCGCGTGAGTAACGGCGTCGTCTTGGTGTGTGTTGCAGGCGTGTGGACGCCTGGCAAGTCGTCGAGCGCAGCGGCGGCGGCGGCCTCGCCGTCGCCCGCCCCGGACTCTGAGCCGGAGAAGCTCCAGTCGCAGCCGCCGCTGGGGCAGGGGCAGGATGCGGCCCCGCCGCCCGTGTGGAGCCCGCGCAGCGCCAGCGCCAGCCCCACCGCCGAGCGCAAGGAGTTCCGCCCCGTGAAGTTCGAGTCGCCCACGCTCTCGCGCAAGAACCGCGCCAGCCCCGCCGCACGGCCCACCGAGGTAAGCGCGCGCTCGGGGGCGTTTCAGGCTTATTTTTCGGCCAATTGCCCAGCTCCGCAACGTGGAGGCTAAGCGAGAAATATTAGAATTTACAGACAACAGCAGGGATTTCCCAATTTTTTTTCATTTTTTTTGTTGCATCAACCTCTTTTGAAAGAATTGTTTGCTTCATCAGCCTATTGGCATTTTCTCTATAATATGAAACACAACACAATCATAGCGAAGTTCTGTGCGATGCCCGGTATTGACTTACTGATAACTATTCCGCATACCAATATTTCGTAAACATGTCCATTTACAATAATAATCGAAGACGTTTTCACCTCTGATTAGGTTAGTTTCTAATCTCCGTTGTTGTGCAGTGGTTACAAAATGAAGTGAAAATTTTTCAACAATTAGCCAGTTCATTTTTGCTGTACGATAGTTATGATTTCCTGAGTTTGAGAATCATGAGTGCAAAAGAAAGAAGAAAATTTATTGATTGATTCGAGCGATTAGCCGCCTTTTATTGATTAGAGCGATTAGCCGCTAGTTCAAATTCGGCTATTGACCCCCACGTCAATCCCATAATATTCATCGATCCTTAGTTAAAATTCCATGGACGCTTAAGGGGTATATATTGACCCACCTGGAAATTATGATTCGCTAAGTAAATGCAGAACACGGTACTGAATTAAAACAGATCGTATTTCTCTTTCCTCTTCTTTCTCTTTTTCTCTTTCTTCTTTTCTTACTCCTTTCCCTTTCTTTCTTCATCTTTCTCTTCGTCTTTTTCTTTGTCACTTTCTTTGTCTTTCTCCTCTTGTTCTTTTTATTCTTCGCTTTCTTCTCTTTTTATCTTTTTTCTCTATTTCGTTTTCTACCCTTCTCCTTTTTATTTTATGTTCATCTTTCCTCTATTTTTTCTCTTCTCCTTTTTATCTGCTTGGTGTCCCAGGATGCGAATGAGAATTGCAATGGCCGCTGCGAACACGGAAAAGGGTGAATCATAAATGTCAAGCGAGTTTCCTAATTAGCATTGACAAACGTCAGCTATTCACAGTGTAACTAATGTTGTTAACGAATATGTTACGAACAAAAACATTTATACAGTCGATGCTTCTTTAAGCTCACAGGGAACCCTAATGTAGTACTTCAACGTAATATTATGAAGATCATGTATTTGAAATTATGGAAAACTCAAGAGTTAATGTCTCTTTAATGAACTTTTCTGTATTTACTAGGTAAATTCGTTGTCGGTGGATTTGAAATCAATAAACATCTTGAAATCATCGCATCATTCTTAAAATGTCGTTTTTCCTTCAGTCAGACCGGCCTGCAATCAACCTCCTCCGTTCATTTGTCCGTCCGTGTCTGAGTAGACAAGTGATGTTATTGCAGGGTAGAATAAGAATCCGCGAATTTGTTGACTAATTTGTTTCTTAGCTTATCTCAGCGGTGATGATGTGAAAACAGTTTGGGTACTCTAATCCAAATATTTAACTTAACGCTCACCGTGTTCGAAATGAAGGTTTTACTGAAGGGAACGCGATAATATTTGTTACTTTGACTTTAGCGACGAGAAAGAGATCATCGGTGTTGCTTAAACACGTGCTTTTTAAGTGCATGTGTTTCCGCTGACCTCTTTAAGCTTTATGTAAATAAAATTCTCTCATGATTACTCCTCTTAGCGACGGAGTAAATTAAATAAGTAACGACCGAGTTTAGTTCAGAGTCAGCATTGCTTCTGCCTCTTCAGCGACTCTGACCGGGACTGCAGTCCCGCAAATGACGGATTGACAATAGCTCTATGGGCTATGCCGAATACAACCTATGTCTGGTCGAAAATTCTAGCGGTCAGGTGATCTGACCGGTAGTTTTATGTTATTTCTTCGAATAAGGAGAATGCCTGGGCAGTGCCCTCGGAACTCGCGCGATATTTTCTTCCTCATCCTTGCCCTATCCTCACCCCTTTCTTACACACACGCAGACACGCTTGCACCTACGCGCACTACGCTACCACATATGTCGGGAGCTTAGCTTGTCCCGGATGTGGTGGTGCTGCGCTGGGAGAGATACATAAGAGGATAATTTCCACGCAAACCGGCGTGTTGGTCGACATTGGATCTCATCACTCAGCGAGGAAGGAACATTGCTATCTCCAGACAAAATACATTAATTGCACTGACGGAAGAAATAACTGTAGCAGTTAACGGGCCCGGGAACATTCAATAAAAAAAGTAACTTTAGATTTACTGGAACTGCTCTTTTGATAAGTGAATTATGCATATGCTATTGGTATTTATTGGCGTTTGTAAATAATAACTACATTCAATTAGTTTGTTATATTTTCTAAGAAATCGTATAATGGCAAAAGGTAGAATTGTATAATGCTGATCGCTTTTTAGTAAAATATTTGTAATTTCTGAAGAACCTAAGCTTCATCTGTAATGTCTTTGTGCAGAAGTTTCCGAACATGTTTTTTATACTCTGAGCGTTTGAGCAGAAGTGTTTGGAAATGAAGTGAGACTCGTGTAAATCAGCTGAGTGTCTACCGACATAGTAACATCAACCTGAAATGAACGAACACTTATTTTTACACTCCCAAAATATCTTCTGCTTTTGTGTAAAGTCAATATTATTTTGGATGAAGCAATTACACAACATTATCGTCTCTGTGTTTTTACTTGGTCTCTTTCCAAGAACATATTATCTTCTTCACTCCTTTTTCAGTTTGGGTTTTTGCAAAATAATTTGAACCATACCTTTTGCTACGTCTCAATTTTGTTTTCGCTTCCACATTCTTTACTACCTTCAATCCAGAGGTCTTACTATTGTTACTACTTTTCGTATTTCTACTAACGGTTATTCATATCCAATTTCCTAATGTAATTATCTCTAGCGTGTGAATTGCAAAAATGTTAGGATATCCTATGGTAAAAATTTTGTAATGGCTAAAAGGCATTCGTTCTAACCACAGAGTGACATATAATGTACGTTACATTTGTAAGAAATGCTATTCTAAAAATGTAAAATTATGTGTATTACCACATTCAACCATTTTGTGTTTAGACGATCTTTCAACTAGAAGAATGTCAAGGCCGTAACTTATTACACATCTTGAAACACTGGTGAGATGTCATTGAGGTCATGGAAACACAAGAAGAAAGTTTTTATTTATTCCAAAGACAATGATGCTTGTTGAAAAAAGATAGTGCCAAAGTGCCAACCTTTCTTGGCATGTGAAAGAAATGACAAGTACTTCATGAGATTTGCTATTTGTTGACCATCCGTGCTCTGCATCGCAGGTTCTTCCTTCATTTCACACTCGAATCCGCCTCACGCGTCCTCGCCATCACGTACTCCTCCCCCTTTCTGGCCTCCAGCCCCACTTCCGAATACTGCTCCTCCTCCTCCCCGTCCGACTTCCGCACGCTTGTCTCCCTCGCCCTCCGCGCCACCGGGCGAAAGCCGGCGGGAGTGCAGCGAGGACAAACAAATGACTCTCGGCGACATCAAAGTCGCAGCGGGACCCCACCCCACCCCACCCCACTCTGCCCCTCCCTTCCTCGCCCTTTCCCCTATTCGCCTTCTTCGGGACCCTTCCTCCGGGGCTGACTTCCGGCAAAAGGGCGCGCTGTCTGCGACAAAAAGGTGCTGCGATATTGAAGTTGACTCTCATGGCGTAGAATGCGCACGTATCCGCCCCCCCCCTCCCCTCTTCAAAGTCGTGTTTGCTCAGAGCGCTAGAGAGCGCTCTGCGGTGGGTCAAGAGGTTCAAGTTTCCAGGTAATGTTTGAATTCTTTGGTATAAAACTCCATAGTAAAATTGACTCCGGTGTTTCATCAAGATGGATGACCGCGGGTTTTCGTCGAAACAGGAGAATTCAATGTTCTTGAATTCTCCTTCGCTCTCGCTTCGATGTAACCTTACCTTTTCTTTTCGTCTGTCTTCGTTTTCCCAAGTGGAGAAAGAGCATAGTGCTGGTGAATGATGATCATCGCGGGAGATCATCCGAAAAAGGGAAAACGAAACGCATGGGAATGTGTTGTCGATCAGTCGATAAGTTATATCGACGTGACAGTTTTAGCCTCGCTGAACAAATTAATCCTCTATTAACACAGGGCTGATCTTCGGTACCCAAAGTTAAAAGCAAACGGCTATTTTACTCTTATGCTTCTTAAGTTAGTTTTAGAGGAGTTACGTTTAATGCATATTAAAATATTTGGCAAGGGCAAAAGGTCGTTCAGTTTGCTTCAAATCACGACCATTTCATTGTGTTGCGCTAATGACTAATTTGTCAATTTCCAGTTATTAAATTTATTAAGGAAGCTGATACAACCGAAGAAGATCTTTTTTCAACCACAATATCCATGCCACTGTCTACCATGTGTTAGTAAGAGGTATTGGGATTCGAGAGATTAAGATTCAATATTTTGAATCTACGTGTACTCTGAGAACGAATGTACTGAAACAGTTAATGTAAAAATGTGTCTGGCAGTAAATTCTTGCAAAGGTCTTCCAGATGCTGGCGTAATTGTTCTCATATTCATAAATACTATGCCTACACGAGTTTATATTCGATGTAGAAAAGGACGTATTTTATTGGACAAAGTAATTTTGGTTTATTGAGTTGGGCCAGAACTGTCCTTTTTGATGAACAATTTGAATGTCCAGACTTAAACCAGCGGTGCGTCGAGCAGCGATCGCAAATTCCATTTAAAGTGGTCTCGGTGCGGGCGCGAAATCCAATTAAATGAATTAACGGGAACAAGTGACGGTCTCCCAATTGCGTTTGCCCTCCATTTGGATCTGTAAGTTATGTCCAGAGTGGAGTGCATGCACTCCATGAGAGCTATTGTACTGCAGAGCATTTTCGAGTTATTTTTCATTTTCCGATGCGAGGCCTTTTAAAGGACAATGACGTGAGTGGAAATTCATGAGAAATTGAATTTCGATTATCTGCAGTCAGGTGCGTCTAGCATCTATTTATCGCCCTATTTACATGGCTAAATAGATTCAGGGAGATCCCAGTGTGCGTACCAAATACGAGTCATGCCAACCAGTTTATAAAACCGAACCTGAACTTGCAACAACAACTCCAAAACAATAATTTAATAAGATTATATTTAGGAAAGTGCAGAATCAGAGTATTTTGAAATGTGATGCTATTTCATCCCAGTAGTGTTTATTTACTGCAAACTTTATTATTGAAACCGTTAGACGTGTTCGGGTAGGCGTACTTTATTTTAGTTCCATATTCTCAAAAAGTTTTCACGATACTATACAAATAAAATACCAATATGTATTACCCTAACACTAGTGTGAAATGTTTCAATTTAGTATTGATTTTAGTATTTAGTATCATAGACTGATATTGGTTGCAGTTCGTCAAAGTTGCTTTACTACAAATTATAACAAAACTGAATTGATAGATCCAAAACATATTATAAATCAAGAAGTAAGGCTTATATAAATTAGTTCTGTAATATTTCTAAAATATTGAAAACGAGTCTCTCCGGTGTATGCGAGTATTCATGTAGTGACAATTAGAATCGCATTTTGGCTGACGAGGGAGAAAAGAAATGTTAACATTGAAAGGGGAAAGCAAGAAATAAACGTTCATATCTCTAAAGAATGTATTCAGAATAATGTAGTTGCTCATGTGATACATGCATGTGATTTCATTTATTTATTTGTAATTAAAGGACCATTTGTCCGCAGTTTTCTACAATATAAAGTGCTGGAGAAACAATAATATACAAAATAAAAAACGTCTCAAAGTATGTAAGATAACAAAATGCGAGGGTTGGGGCAACTATTTTTAAAGAAATATTATCTGATGACAATTTTATTTGTCGTCTGCAATTAATGCTGCACTATATGTGTTCACAACAATAGCTGGTTCTTTGAGTGTGTTAGAATAAAGAGTCATGTGAAATCAGTTGTCGTGCCAGATGAATGTAACCCGTTTCGAACAGCGACCAAACACAAAGATAGCCGTTCTCCACGGGAGAAATGCCCGAGAATGTCATAGAGATTTGGTGGAAATTCTTGGGAATAATGCATCTCCAGACAGTCGGTAGATGGCCGGGAGAGTTTCAGCGAGGACGCGAAGCAACCTTTGTCAACCAACGCGCGGAACGAGCAGCGAGTGGGCGGGCCGATGTAGCACTTGTAATAATCAAGCACCTGCTCGAGGGAGGCAGACGACGGACGCTACTGCAGTCAAAGGGCAAATGTGATGTCGAGAAACGCACCGTTGCACGTCGTCCCGTGCGTTGAAGATCACAGGTTATTACGAGTCCTCTCCGAAACACTCCTGGCCATCCCGCGACTGTCCGGTTTGGAAGGGCATTTTTTCCAACAGATTCCCCTAACTTCCTGTGACTCTCTTGAGAATTTCTCCCGAGAAGAACGGCTCTTAGTGTACGGGCGCTGCTCGAAACGGGTTACATTCACCTCGCGCGGCGGTAGTCACACAACTGACTTGGTCGCTGTGCTAACAAACTGTGGTTGTGAACGCAGACTAGTACTGCAAATTAGACGACAGATAAAATTACGTGATCATATAATATTTCTTATAGAAGAAAAAATAGTTGCCATGACTTATGCTCCAACTCTCGTTAAATCTCTCAATTTTTTCAATATAATAATTAAAAATAATAAAATTAAAATTCTGGTATAATGAAACAGAAAAGAACCATCTAAATGTTAACAAACCATATTCCATACTTTCATAGTTGTTTTCTTTCAATCCATTATCTGTAATATCTATATTTAAATAACTAATTTAATTTCACGTTGTTTTGAATGTTGTTGATAGTTAACAAAATGTTTCCCCCCGAGAAACAAGGTGCGTGGAGCAGGCGTGTAAAAAGGCTTTCGTTCTGTTGGCAATGCAGCTCCGCTGTGTGCTGTCGCAGGAGGCCGCGCGCCCGCCCAGCGCGGCGTCCACGCCCCCGCCGCAGTCGTCGGCCGGCACCGGCAGCGCCGTCGACTCGCCCTTGGCGTCCGCCGCCTCTTCCTCCTCGGCGCTGCCTCCCTGGCAGCAGCTGCAGCAGCAGCAGCAACAGCAGGCGCTCGTCGACTTCGAGGCGCGCGCCTCTTCGGCGGCGACGGCCGCGCAGCTGCAGCAGCAGTCCGCCGCGGCGCTGCTGTCGTCGCGCCTCGTGCAGAGCCAGAGCGCGCCCGCGTCGGGGCTCTCCGGGCTCGCGGGCGGACCCGCCGCCGCCGCCGCCGCCAACGCCGCCGCCAGCTCCCGCCTGCCGCGCGCGCAGAACCCGACCATCACGCTGCTGCAGAAGGCGCGAGGTAATGAATTGGAAAGGGCTGGCGGCCAGTCATGCTCTCCCACTTCCATCCCCACCTCCAGCCAAAGAAAGAAAAAGTCAGGGAGAACAAGTACTGACATTTATTCCGTTTCCTTAATTTTTTTTTTCAATTCATTTCTTTAGTTACTTTATATTTATTTATTTACTTACTTACTTTTTACTTCCCCCCCTCCCACCACCACCACCAAGAAAAGAAAAATGAAGGTACCTAAAGAGCTGGCAGTCAGTCACGCTCTCCGACCCCCGCTCCCAGCCAAAGAAACGAAAAGTTAGGGGAAATATGTCATAACATTTGTTTCTTTTTCTTATTTTTTCATTTCATTTCTTTCATTTATTTATATTTATTCATTTACTCCCCCCCTACACACATACACAAAGGAAAAAAAATGAAGCAGCTGGCAGCAAGACATGGTCTCCCATCCTCACCCCACCCTCATCCAAAGCTAGAAAAAGTTAGGAAGAGCATGTCCCGACATTTTCTTTTATTACTCATTTCATTTCTTTCGTGTATTTATATTTATTTAGTTATTTATTCATTTCCCCCTTTACCCCCACCCCCAACCAAAAATAAAAAATAAGGTACCAAAGGAGCTGGCAGCCAGTCACGCTCTGCCATCCCTACTCCCAGCCAAAGAAAGAAAAAGTTAGAGAAAACATGACTTGAGATTAATTGTTTTCTTATTTTTTTAATTTAATTACTTTTGTTTATTTATATTTATTTATTAATTTACTCTTTACCCCAACCCCAACCAAGAAAAGAAAAATGAAGGTGTAGAAGTATCTAGCAGCCAGTCATGCTCTCCCAAACCCACCCCAACTAAGAAAAGAAAAGTTGGGGAAAAGTATCCTAATACTTATTCCATTTTCTTAAATAAAAAAAATAATCATTTCATTCTTTTATTTTTATTTATTTATTCAATCATTTACTTATTTTTTATTTCTTTATATGCAAAAATTATAAAAATTGTATTTTGAATACAACAAAATCTTTGAAGGTGAGGTATGTAGTATTCAAATTCTGAAATACGTATCCCTGATCTCCGATCCATCCCTGATCCCTGATCTCTTCTCCTCAAATTTATACTTAGTACTTCACCATCTGTACTAAAATTGTTCCTGAGATTCTCAAATCGATATTGTATTGTAGAACCGTGAACTTTTAACATCAATGATATCATCTCAATTCTCAGATGATTCATAGACCTGTTGGTATCTTTCTTTCAAGAACAATTTTCAATTGAAAATATGTTGTATTCTTAGAGACAGAAAAGTCAAGGTGTTCAAATTTAAATGTCAGAAATTCTAATTACTAATTTTGTGACGGCGGTTTAAATAAACTAATGCCTAATAACTACTAACTTTTTTGAATTGTTTAATGTTGCATTTTATTATTGTCCTTACAGATAGTTGAATCCATACTGTAATTTTTTTAAATGTTATTTTATATATCCTCTCTATGATAGACAACCTCTGAATAACCCCCAAGTACATATATACAAATATTTTTGTGTGTGCTACAATGTGCCGTTGTATATTTCTTTTTCTTTCTTGCTTCCAGAGGGTCAGTTGCCCAAAGGTGCACACTACTTGGATAGAATGAGCTCAAGAGAAAGTGATAAGGAATTGAATCTTGGTCAAAATGAAATAAGTAAGCAGTTTCATCAGCTACATGTATTTCTATTTTTATTAGTTGAAGTTATACTTACAATTATTGATATTTTATTTGATAAAACTTCTCTTCTAAAAGTCATTCCTTCATTTCACTTTTATGAGTTTATTATATCTTGAAAAATTTTTCAAAAATCTTTTGAAGATCTGTTTGAATCTGTTGTTATGCAAATTCTCATGTACAAAATTTTGGACTTGATGTTGCAGTTTTTGTTTCTAGAATTTAAAAAAAGAATTGTTATTATTATGTTTTTCTTCTTTTTAAATTTTTTTTGGTACAAATGGTGAAAATATAATGAAAATAAACCAGAATGTAATCTCACTAAAAAGAAAATATTATGAACTTATTATAAAAGTAGCATTTTATAAAGGAGTAGGATTTGCAATTAAAATTAAAGGCATTTTATCCATGATTATTTTTCCAGTTAATTGTATTTTCTTTCTCTTATTTTAATATTAATCATGCTATTTTGGTATATTTGTTTGAGTTGTTAAACAAATGTTCATGTACAATATTTGTGTATAGTAATGCAGAACTTTATGTAATATGTTATTGTATTATTGCACACTTAAATTAACATCACTCAGTGAATTTTATGATTCTTTAAAATACTCTTACATTGTTTTGTGATTGCAGTGTACAGTGTGAAGAAAGAGTACCAAAAGGAAACTGAATCAGGACAGAAGAAAATAATTGAGCTGGCCCCTAGAAAATATGAAGGCATTGGTCCAACAACAAAAGATGGGATTCCAATGGTTCTGCGATCTGTAAGTTTAACTGTGGAGCTACAATTTTTTTCAAATAGAAATTAAGAGTTGTAAAGCATTATTGGTCCTGAGAGCTTATAAATAATTAATAAAAATATTCAGAGGGCTAAGAATATTTTAATATATTATTTTGTGATGTTTTTCCTTTTTTCACGAATTAAAATAAATAATAATCAATTTATTTAATGGGGAAAAACAAAAATATTCATTTAATATTTGTTCAGGGCTAATGCTTCTATGGTATGTATCATTCATTTAAATAAGGTAACTTGCTGAAAATATTATACTAAAATTCTTTCAAATTCAAAATAGAAGACATATATTATTCATAATAATAAAAACACCTTACATAATATTGTTTGAAACTGAAAAAAAATGAAACTTTTAGTTGACTCCACAATTTTTGTTAGTGATACCTATGTATGTCTTCTTTATCTCTCAAATAACATAAATCTTTCCTTTAGATCCAATTCCATATGTACAATTTACTGTATCTACTCTCCATTTTTCATCCATCGTAATTTTTCATAGTACTGTCCTCAAACAATATACCACCAATATGACATTGCATTTGTTATATCAAATTTTCCATACAATTATGCCACTCTGATTAGAGGGTTCTGTTAAAAATGTACGTCCTCACTCAATAATGTATATTCCCTTTCTGGTTGTTGATTTTTGTCTGTCTTCTCTAGTCGGCAGATTACATCAAACATTGCCAACCTATGATTTTGTCTATAGTTGTATTGTCTTGATATCAAATATGGACAATATATGACTGATACACAATTACATCTTGTTACTCAGCTATTCAATATAAATAATGATTGATCTTTTATAAATTTCATTAGGTATCTTTTTTTGTCTGAAATTATGTGTGTAATTAGATCATATAATTAATGAATGTTAATAATTTAATGAAACATTAATTCATGTAAAGTCTTGATATTAAATCATTCATCGTTTTTCTTTAAAAATAAAGTAAAAGGAAATGCTTTAAACTTGTATATCTTTAATTTAAGGTAAAATTAGTTTAGAAAATAAATTGGTTTTGTTTGGAGAATTAGGTTAATATCATTTATACAAAATATCAATTTTATCATTATTTCTAAAGAAACATATGTTAATTAAAAGTATTTAATATTAACCAATGCCATTTTTTTCTTGCGTTGCAATCCAGAACGGATCAAAGGTATTATGATGTAATATTTTTTGTTGTCAGAATTTATTTGATATTAGTATTTCAAATTGTAATTATACTATTTTTGTCAAACAGGAAGTGAAAGAACCAAATCAAGCTAAATGGTACAAACGAATGTATGACTCGCTGCATAAATCTGGCAAAGACGGTGAGTTTGAAAACATTTTCTTAAATTTAATTCATTTTTTTAAGTGAAATTATTACTGAGTTTTCATTCTATTGATGTTGTCAAACCCTTGAGTGAAGAATTTTATTTAAAATTTAGAAATGAAACACCTTTTTAACTTACATTGAAATCTAAATTTAAATCCTTCCAGTAGAAGATTTGTCCCAATATTATTAGTGACTTTGTCACTGTATTGTATTCCTGCATGATTGTAATGAAATAAACAAAGTTTTATTTTCTCATTTTTTACAGACGATTATATCACTATCCGATACAAACCAAGGAGAGGTGATGATAAATCAGAATATTTGACTTTTCAATAACATGGGTTACTAATGTGTGTTACTTTTAGCACAGCAGAGAGCTTTATAATTCCTTGGCCTGTATATATTTTGCTTAAGTTTGCATTTTGATATAGTAGTATTTTTGCTAATTTTCAATTATCTTTTGATCATTAAATACTACAATGATTTTTTTCTTAACATTTTGATTTATTTCAAAGTCAATATTTTTGTGAGCCAAGGGATTACAAATATGCCTTTGTTATTTAACTAGTAAATCAGTAGCAATGGTGCTCACTGCTTCTTGTGTCTCTGTTCACTGTAATTGTAGATGTCTCATTGTTCACTGCATTTGTGTTCTGCTTGCTGTTAACTTGCTTTTAAACCTTTACATCAACACATCATTTGTTTTTATAACATTTGCTAACATAATAATTCAGCAGCTTAAATTAGGTGAAATAGTTTATGAGTAATTGCTTATGAAATTTCTATTATGGGAAACAAAAAACAGCTAAACATTGTTTGGTAAGTGCACGATAATATGACATCTAATATTCTCAGGTAATAACACATGTTATTTTTCATTTTGTTCTAATTATTACATTTATAAACATTAATGACAGAATTACATTATTACTTTTCTTCATTTTTTTTTGACACTAAAAAATCATAAGAAAATATCATTATTGGAAGAGATAAGTTTAACAAGCCCTGATTTTGTTATTATTTCAACATAATGTAATTGTTTATTAGGTCACTATCCATACACGTCTGCTGGAGGTTATCTGTCAGAACCTGAGCCACTGGGTTACGATTCCGACATTGGCTACACTGCAAAGTATGCCACACTCGATCGCCGACGAATTAAAAATAAAGAAAACGATTTTACTACAAGCACTTTACCTAGATCAAAGTAAGTGTACTATATTATCTTAAAGATAAATCAGTTTAATTACTTAATCATTTTAATTATATGTTGCAACTGATAATCGCTAAATTTCTAGATATATTCCACATGCTGCAGCAATTAAATATGGCAGTGATGTTTATAAGAATCAACCAGGAAGAATAGAAGACTATGAACCTGGTCATTCTTCTATATCAGATAAAGAAACAAAACAGGTGAGCTTTCTATAAATTCTTTTCAAAATTGTAATATTAACTTTTACGTACATTTACATATAATTTTTTTAACAGGTATGAATATGAATAATAGTGATTGTAATGAAGGTTGATACATAAATAACAATATATAATTGTATATATTCATCTACATATGTGTATGTAACAGGTAGAGTGCTATTGTTGTGTACAACCTGTTTTGATTTACCATTTTCCAAACTTTTCTTCTAGCAGAAAAACTACAAGATGTACTGATTTTTTACTTTGACTACCATGACTAATGTATTCGTACACTGATATATCAATTTTTTATATGCATTACAGAATTGAAAGCAAATTTCTCTTTTTCTATATTGTCACTTATTTGGTGAAATGTCTTTTCTTTTTGTTTATAATATATCTTAAAGGATCCAAGAAATGAGTTTTTTATACAGGTACATTCCTCTAGCATACTTTTTATAAATAGGCATGTCTCAGAAAACAAAAAAGCAGTACATTTACATATAACTATTTTATGTCTTAATTTTTGTCCACTTAGTCCATAGTAGTAGGTAGAAAATTAGCCTGCAGTGAACCCCATTTCGTATTAGATTCTGGTTAACATTCTTGATTAATCCTGTAGATTTTAATCTTAGCCAATAGGTGAATATTTATAGATACTCAGTGCGGCAAGAATGATGAAGAAAACAGTTTTTTTAAATTATATTGATTGATAATCAACAAATAAAAATTTTAAAAAAATTGAAAAACACAAAAGTTATTTTAAAAACATAATGTTGTTTTGATAATTTAAATTTTCTTTTCATCATTCTCTCTAAAAAAAAAAGAGATTTATAAACTATGTAACCTCTTAATTTTTGATTAACTGATGTTTATTTTATTTCAGTGGTGGGATGAAGTTCTGGATATATTTGATGGGGTACGGAAAAATCAAATTTTTCTATATTAATTGTTTTAATAACCTTATTTAATAACCTAAGTAATAATTATTTCTTGGCTTTTTTTAAAATTCATGTTTTAATATGTAAAGTTGTATTTGATATTCAAATGGTTATTTGGTGAAATGTATTTTCTTTTTGTTTAAAATGTATCTTAAAGGAGCCAAGAAATGAATTTTTTATACAGGTACTTTTCTCCTGCATTCTTTTTATAAATAGGCATGACTCAGAATCTGTTTTAGTAGACATAACATCCTGTAGGCATAAGTGTATGGCAGATATATGTGTTAACCTAAAAAGAAGTTTGCTTAGTTATTAACCAAAAATTACGTTTTAATCTCAAATGTGTATGCTTAAGTTGCTTTGATTTTTATAAAGTTAACTGAGACGCCATGCCGTACCAAATTTTAATTCAAGAAGAAAATTTGAGAATTAATTTAGTTCATTGGAAATTTATGATTATTTCAAGTTCATTTACGTGGTGGATATGCCAAGAGGTTACTGAAAACATTTTCTATTTGAATAATTATCATTTGTGAGTGGAAATGTTAATATTCCAATTAGTTATTACTTTTAATTAATCTTCAATTTTATTGAAATAGTTTCTCTTTAGCAGAATTATATTTCATGATTTCAGTTAACTGTATGCCCAGAGAAACAGTAAGGATCAAATATAAAATGTTTTAGTAACTCCGTAATTACAGCGCAATGATTAGAAATAATGTATTTTATGTCACAGCAAAGAAACCAGACTGATCTAATGTGTTTTTGTGCTTTCTTTTCTGTTTATCATCCATGGATTATTAAGTGGTTGGACACACATGCTCCATCTTCTAATTATCGCTCATTACTGGCTGACAGCGTATACCAAAGAGTAAGACCCTCGTGCAGTTATTACTGGTCTGCTCTTGAAACATGCAACCCTGTTTTTTTGAAACTTCATTCGTGTTTCTATTCCTCTGCTTTCTCTTAAGTTGCTGCCCAGCATGGCTGCATCAGCCCCTCTTTCTTTATTAAATTTATAAAGAATTTTCTTCGATCTTGCTTTCATGAAGGTTGTTATAAAAATGCATTATATTTACGTTATTTGCTTGTATTGAAAACTGTTTTAATATATTAAGGAAAAACAATTATATTTAAGAATAATAAAAGTGTAATTTATTACTTATTTGATATGATGTCAGGTAATCACGGCAAATGCAAATTCTATTCTTTCTTCCTAACTTTCATTATATTCATTTAGAGAACATTTGGAAAATTAAATAAACTAATAGTAGCTTTTGTAGCAACAGATGTAGTAACAGCAGCAGCTGTATTTATTACTGCATTCAGCAGTTGATAACTCCCGAAGACTCCCCTGCAGAAATACTGCAGTAACACTGCAGAAATTAGTTCTTTCCTTTTGATACTTTAATAATATATGAATGAATTAGATAAATATTGTTTCTTACTGATAATAAATTAGTTTCATAATCTTGAAAAGTTCCAAGCAAATTTTGAAGAATCAGTGATATGTTTTAAGAAGCCTTATAATTCGTAGTGCTGTTGTATATTAGATGGTGTGTATGCTGAATAATCCACAGGTCAAGGAGGGAATTTTTTTGCATTCAATGTGTGTGAATATGCTTCAGCATGTACATAATATGCTAATTTGCCCATTTTTATCAAGCATGTATGTGTTTTTGATGATAATGCGCATGAAGCTTTGAAGATTATATTTGGTGTTATTTTTCAGGATGTTTTGCTGCATATATTGCTGCTGCTCGTATTATAACTATTCTGTAAATTAATTAACCACTGATCCTATATATTAAATTTGCTCTTTATTCTAGGCTTCGTAGGATAAAGAAGTTTTGCAAAGATACATGAAAATAAAAAACTCCCTGTGCTTCTTTACTAGGAGACCTTAATAATTTTGGCTTGTAGACACTTCAACATATTTATGTACATGTATATAAGTTAATGTTGTCTAGAAACTAAATGTGTTCAAAACATGTTGGTAATTCATTTGGTTTCGTTGAATGAATTAATAGAAGTGTCTAGAAATTAGTTAGAGGCGTTGAATAATTATTGTTCAAGACATTTTCAAAAATGTTAATATTCAATAAAATTAGTCCTTCTCTGGAGATGCAAGTGTAATTTAACTTATAATTGTTTTACTTTTTTCACTCAAAGTTTTGTAGTCAAAGAATTACATATTTGATCTTCTAGAGATAAAAAATGAGAAATACACACATTTTTTATTTTTATTTTCAGTTGTAATGGTTTGCTCATTAAATATTTGATATCTGTAGAAATAGTCTTATGTAAATTTTTGTGTTAGAGAATTGAGTGGAAAAGCTATTTTCTTTTTTCTTCTACCTTTATTACTCTCATTTTCATGTAGGTATTTTACAAATTTCCAAAACAGATTTAAACAATTTCATTCCAAAATTATATTCTTGAGCAAGGACCACATTTTTAGTGTGGTAAACTTATTATAAAAGAATGTAGATGAATTTCCTGTGGCTTGTATGATGTATGAATACTAATTCTGAATTTACAGTTGCGTTTTTTGTAGATAGACTCCAGCATGTAAGAATGATGTAGTGTAACTTCTTTCTTACAGGTCCTGTATTGTTTTTCAGCATGGCAATTTATAAGCATTTTCTCCCAAATAGACCTCCAAGCATGTGAAGAAAATAAATTATATAAATATCCTTACATTTTTTTGTTTATTCTTGACCACAATTTGTACTGCTGCAGATGTATTATTGTGTGATGCATGAAGGATGACATCAATTAAATGTGTTTCTAAAGTGATGAAATATTGAACTTGTTTTAACAGATGTGGTCTTCACAACTAATAATAATTTGAAAAAATACATAACAATAATAACAAGATAAAAAAGTACAGTGGCTTTGAAAATTATCAAAAAGCAGTCAACCCTGTATAGCTTATTAAAAGCCTTTATATAAAGGCATTATATGTCATTCAAGACAATAATTACATTAATATTTCTAATACTACACTAGATTTTCAATTATTTACGTTTCTATTTGTAGACTTCATTTTTCAATGTGTTCATTGACATTTATGAACTTCAGTCATAACAGAAACATATTTTTATGGTGTTTTTTTTAAATTTTGTGCTGTTCTCATACTATGTTTATAGTATTTATAATTGAAGTTTGAGAAAAAGGGGAAGCCAATTCACATGGTAAGGAGAAGTATCCTGTCTCATTTTGTCTCTTTATATCTTTTTCTTTTGCGCTATATTTTTATTTGTTATTATTTAAGACAGTCTCTTTTTCATTACCAGAAGGTAATGTGTTTGCATTCTAATGTAACATAACAACAGATTCCCAGATGACATTAAACAATTTAAATGGATACAGAATGCCAAGTAAAATCTTTCCTCCTGCTTAACTGTTTCTACACAATTAGAAATTATTCTGAGCACCTGCAAAAGAAAATAATATTTGTTTTATCAATGATATAAAGGCTTTAATCACTTTTGTCAAAGACAATTTTTACTGTATAATTCTAAAACGATAAATATGCTTCTTGATTCCATAAATTCTTGCCATAAATTTATAAATTCTAGGCAAGAATTTATTTGGATAAGGTGTTCTGTACAGTTTCCCTAGAGCAAATTCAGAAATGGCTCCTTGCTTTGCTTTTGGAGAGTGAATGCAGTTACTCAATCTGTACAAATTTTCTTGAGCTCTATTTATTGGGGAGTTATGTTTGTTTGTCATTAAAATAAAATATATAGCTCATTTGCCAATGTAAATAGTGTCTTCTACATGGGAGCAAATGTTTTGTACCTTTAAATGTTGCCGAAAATACTTATTGGTACTTTTTATTCATAATAATTTGTCTTAGTATTGTAAAAGAAATGGAGTCAGACTTTCTTATTATTTTATAAAAAAATTGTTGTGCCTTTGCTGTAAACAACGTCTTTTTGCCATCTTTGAGCATTGAAAGTGTATATATATTTGGAGTAGCCCTCCATTACATTTAGTCTTTCCTCTTGTAACAATCATTACCTTTTATCCCTTTGGCGAGGAGATCAAGGGTTTCAAAGCGAGAAAAAAAAAAAAAAATGCAGATACTTCTCCACCATATGTACCACAGAGTTTTCAAAACATTTTTTGACATTAAATAAGTAAATAAATAAAATAAAAGTTTATTGTCTTCCTTCAATTACATTTGTACTCAAGGCATATGACATTGTAAATAAGTCATGAAACACTTGCAGGTTTTTTTTTTTTAAGGAACTAATTACCAGTTTTTTGAAAATATTCAAGTAGCCTTTTCTAGCTAGATGATAGATTTACTTGGTACATAGAGAAAAATCTGGACAATGAAGGTGTTGTGTTGTACTATTTGGTACACTTTCTCTTAAAACCTGCTACATTGTTATTATTTTCAGTAGATGAAGTTGTAATTATTGAAGCAGGAGTTGACTTTTTTTTTAAAGAGTTTAAGTATTTTTCATTGGTTAGTGATGTTGCAAATCACTTTTTCACTTAAAAAATTCTAACAGAACTTTTACAGTTTTAATATACCTGTGAAATGTTATTAGAGTGCAGAACAAATTCGTATACATATATTCAAATATGCATATTTTTCAAAAAGATCTTGTTATTGTTAATAAATGTTCATATTAATTTTCACAGGCTCAATCAGAACAGAAGATGATGCCATCTGCATCATCAGGGAAGCCTTTCATGTCTTAGTAAGTACTATTTTAAGCTTGTATTGTTTAATTTTCATTGCTAATTCTGAAATTTAA
The DNA here is from genome assembly GCA_017312745.1 of Gryllus bimaculatus. NCBI lineage: Eukaryota > Metazoa > Arthropoda > Insecta > Orthoptera > Gryllidae > Gryllus > Gryllus bimaculatus. The sequence goes on along the minus strand of BOPP01000008.1, from coordinate 19,609,503 downwards.
TATACAATCATGTGGTTGTAATTTGATTGGCAGTGCTCTGAAAGAATCAGGCTATGAAAGTGATTCTACATTAGTGTTTAAACGTCGTGATGAGAATCTACAAAACCAACTGAGTCCTGAGCAGCAGAAGCAGGCCTACAAAACTATTCAACGGGGTGGAGAAGTACCTCTGCATGGCCTGCGTAAACCAGCACCTGAGCGACCAAAAGGTAAGAAGGAATTCATTAAATTATTTTGGGTATATTGGAAGGTGATATTGATTTTGGAGATAGGCTTTTTGATGTGCAATTTTGCTTTTTTGGAAACAGTAAAATAAAATGTTTCTGAAAATGTAAAATACTTTTAAATTGAACTCCTTTATGAGTTATTATACTATGAGCAATGTAGATTACTGTAAAATATAATAAATAAAATATATATTAAATAACAGATAATGGTTAATGTCTATTATGAGTCGATGAAATTTGTAATTTTCAAATTTCAAAAAGTTCGTAATGTATTTAAAATTTTTTTCTGGGATGTGATTTCAAAGGAAGTGGCTTGAACGAATTTTCTTCATAATTATTATGAAAACTAATGCCACAAATGAGTGAGAAAAAATGTAGATAAAAAATTTAATTTTTAAAAAGTGTCAATATTTGTGTATATGTGCCTTGTATGTATTGGGTGATATTCTGTAGAAAGGGAAATTATGCCTGTAGTGAAATACAAATATTTGCTGTAACCTGGATGTAGGCTTTGTTTGATTATATGAAAACCAGTAATGGATAACTAACATAAGTTAGGGCATGCTGCAAATGATTCATCAAGGTGAGGGACCAGAGCACATCCACAGGGGTGAAAGGTTTGTCTTCTTCATTATTCTGTATTGTGAAATGTAAATTGATTGAGTAGAATGCATGAGATGTTCTTGTTGTCTTTCTGGAATATACACATTTATACAGAAATAATGTTTCCAGAACAAAATGTAATTGTTAATTTGTGACACAGATAAAGGCTGCACTGTTGAAACAGTCTGGGTAGCATGTTGGCCCATTCTGTAATAAATGCATTGGAGAATAGAAGTATGTTGTAACTTCTTTTCTAAAAGATCTCAGTTCTGATTCAAGAAATGTATTTGCATGAAAAATACAAACTTTGAGCTGAAATGCTCTTATTTCAGACTAGCATGTCATGTACCTTAACCTTCACTAATTTTGCTTTTGCTTTAACACCTTAAATACCGTCTACAAAAATATTATATAGTAAACTTCTAATTGTAGCATAAACGCAATCCATTCCATCACAATTTCCTTTGAAATGAAACAATCTCATCCTCTTGACAATAAGTGAATTTTAAAAAGAAGATATTTTCTATATGACTCTTCAATAAGTGCACGACACATCAGTGAACTAGCTTCTTATAACTGAGATTTTCAAGACTCTAAACTATGCACCAGCAACTCTTGCGATTTCGTGTGCACCAGTGCTACAAACTAGACAAAAACCTTTCAGTGATAACCGGCACACCTTCTTCTTCATCAAGTGTAGAAGCGTTCGTCATAGCGAAGGAGCGGTAGTGCTCCTTCGACCAGCAACAGATTGGGTGATTGGGACTTTGTAGACGTAACAGCAAGCACCTTAGAGACTTTGAGTAGACCCTCGTTGCGAGCTGTCGGACTTATGTGTGTGGATCCGTTGTTTTTCTCCTGCAGAGCTAGGCGATACTGAATTAGAATACTTCCCCTTGTCCCCGCACCTGACTCGGATCCGCGTTCACAAGAAGGACGCCGCGCCGCTGCGGGAGATCACGTGCTACCCCGTGAGCGTGAGCAAGGGGCCTCCGCCGCCCGTCTTCTCCTCCTACAAGCGCACGGCGCCGTCGCTGGCGTCGATAGGCGCCAGCGCCGGCTCCGCCCCCGCCCCCAGTGCCGCCCGCGCCGGGCCTGCCACCACCTGCGCGTGCGGTCCGCCGACTCGATCCGCCGCCCGCTGGCCACTAGCCCCCCGCGCACTAGGCTCGCCATGCGCTCGTCGGGCGTGCAGCGTGCGCCGTCGGCCGCGAGAGCCTGGTGGCGCGCTAGCTGCTGCGCCAGCGCGTCGCCCGCCCCCACCAAGTCACTGGCGCGCGTACCTGCGCATGTGTGCGCGCGGCGCCGTGCGGCCGCCTCGCGCCAGCGCTTACGAGGCTCGAGGAGCTGTACGCGTCGTGCGCGCTGGCGCCGCGGCGGCGTCCCGCCCGCCGCGCGCCCAGGCGCCACCGCAGCGACCCCGAGCTGCGTCGCGAGCTGCTTGGATGCGCCGCGGCAGGACCCGCGCGCCGCGTCGGTGGTGCGCGGCCAGGAGTACGGGCGATCGTGCGATTGGCTGCGCGGGGCCGCTACGTAGCGCGCCGCCGGTCAGGGGCCCCCGCGCGCGGCAGAGGCCGCGCGCAGTCGCCCGTGCTGCGCGTGCCGGCTGCGCGCCGACGACCGCTTCTTGCGCACATCAACGTCATCAGCAAGACGCCCAGCCTGCAAGCAAAAAAAAACAGCGGCCGGCGGCGGCGACGCCGGGCTGGCGGCGTCCAAGAGGCGCGCCGCCGGCGAAGTGACCGCATTTCGCCCAGAAGTTCGACGCCAGCTGTCGCTCATCGGGCCAAATGTTCTCAACTCGTCGATCGCACCCGACGTCCGCGGAGCTGAAGGACACGACGCCGTACCTCGGTGCGAGTGGGTGGCGCACGCCACCCCGAGCCGCGCGCCTCCGCGCACGAGCCGCTCCTCTTCGTCGCCCGAACTGGCGGTCCGCCTCCGGGCGCGACGCCGCCGCGCGCGCCCCGCTCCGGCTCTCCTCGCCCGGCCCCCGCCACGCCCGGCCTCGCCCCGCCCCGCTCACGCTCACGCGCGGGCAGACGCGGCCGCCGCCGCGCACTCGCGCGCG
>BOPP01000008.1:19590512-19606577 GCA_017312745.1 Gryllus bimaculatus | reverse complement strand
AAGCACCAAAAGGCGCCTCCCGCCCGCCGCCCTCCCTCCCGCCAAGCCGCCTCCATCGCAGCCACAACTGCCACCCTGCGGGCTGTGGACGCGGCTGCACCAGAGACGCGCGCCGCGCTCCCCGAGGCGGCCCACGCGGCCATTCGCCGCGCCACGTGCCTGCTTCAGCCCACGCCCCCGACTCCAACGTGCGCTTCTGCGCGAGCGCCTCAGCACAAGCTGGCGCGGCTCGCCCCCGCGCCGCGCCGTGCGGCCTCCGCCTCGCGGGCTGCCCCCGGCGGGCCGCCGCAGCCCACGGACGCCGCCTCGCCACTCCCTCAGCCTCGGCCGGCCCGCCGGCCTCGCTTCAGCCCGTCCCCCGCCGTCTCGCCCGCCCGCCACAACGGTCGGCTTCCTCGCCGTGCGCGCGTCGATGTCGTCCGGCGCTGAGCCGCGTGGCGTCTCCCAGCCCCGCGCCTCGCGCACCGCGCCGCCTCCCGGCGGCGGCCGACCGGCCGCTGCGCTCCCGGGCGCGCGCAGCAGGACTGGCCGCCGAGCGCCTCAGCCGCCGGGGGACCGACCTGGCGGCGCCGCGTCGGAGGTCGGCGCGCCCTGCTAGCGCGCGCGCAGGAGCGCCCGGGCTCCGCGCGGCTGCCGCCCGGCACCATCGTGCGCAGCACCACCGAGGCTCGTCTCGTCCATCAAGAACTCGGTCGGGTTACCAGCCCGAAGACAAGAAGCCGCATCACCGTCGCCTGTCGGCCAAGGGCGCGAGCTGCTGCCTCGGCGGCGAGCCCCCGCTCCGCCGCGCGAGCCGGCGTCGCCGCCGCTCGCAAGTCCCATCGCCGTCGCCCAGCCCCGTGGCGGTCGGGTGAGCGGTCGCCGGCAGCCGGGCCCGGACCCCGGCGGCGCGCGTGTCCCCCGCCGCCAACGCCCTGCCGCCGCCGGGGATGCTCGCGCGCGCGCTAGACGCCAGCGCGCTGACGCCGCCCCCCGCCGGCCTGCGCCACGCGCCAAGCGACGCGGCCGCCGCGCGACCAAAGAGAGCGCAACGGCGGGCCCGCGTCGCGCCTGTTCGCGCTCCGCCGCCGCGTCGCGTCGTCTGCAATCTCTTCTGACCGGACGACGGCGCAACCGCGAGCGCGGCCGCCTGGAGACAACCCAACCATCGAGGCGCAAAGAAGGCCTGCGCGAGACAGACGAGCGCGAGGCCAAGTCGCGAATGGCGCTCCTACGTGCGCACACGCCAGATCCCACGCCAGAAGACAACGACGTCTCCACAAGCGCCACCGTGCTCCAAAGGGAGCCCGAAGAAGAAAAGAACGGGGAGGCGAAGAAGAAGTCGGTCTAGGATAGTCCCAAAGCGGAGAATGGAACTACCCACGGGAGTCGCGGACTCGAAGAAGCCTTCCGCGCTCAGAAGAGCACCAACGGCACCGGTCGGCCTGCGGGGCGCGCGCGGGAGGACGCCGCGCGGAGAAGCGCAAGGAGCCGCAATCACGACAAGGCTTCTGGAGGCGGCGGCGGGCCGCCGCCTGCCGCAGGTGCCCAACCTTCGCTCTGGCGCCCGTCGAGGACTACGTGTCGCTGCCCGACAGCCTCTGAGCCACTGCCACGCTTGGACGAGCGGCCGGGTCCGCTTGCGCACACGACTTCCTTCCTTCCAGCAGAGCTGCTGCTGCGCGACGCGCCCTCGCCCGCGCCCTCGTCCCTGCGCCGGCGGCCTGCCCGCTCCTCGTCCGTGCTGGATGCGCGCCATGCGCCGCTCTGGAGCAGGCCGGCGGCGGCCGCCCGCCCTTCAAGGTCCGAGCCCTAACCTGGGGCTACTGAGCGTGTATTTGCGTGAGAAGCGTCCGGTCTCCGAGTCGCAGTTCCGGAGGCTTGGACGCGCGAAAGCTCAGCGCCAGCTCGTCCCCTCGCCCAGCACCGTACCGCGGCCTCGTGCGCAGTCGTCCTGCATGTGGGGCGGTCGCACTTCGTTCAAGTGGAGCCGTTGCGGCGTCCTGGGGCAGATCGGCGCTTCTCGTCGCCCGCCCACGTCCGCGCACCCTCACCCCGAGCCCCCGCCGGCCAAGGCGCGCAGCCGCCCAGCGAGCGCCCAACCCGCAGGCCGAAGGCGGGCGGCGGCGGGCATGCGCAGCGTGTCGGCCCAGCGTGAGCTTCTCGCCGTCACCATCCGCCGGCCGCGCGGCCCGTCGCCGTCTCCCTCCAGCCGCCGCATCCGCGGCGCGAGGGGGCTGGCATCGGCCCGCGCGGCGTGGTGGAGGGGTGGGCCGGCGGTGCGGTGCGGCCCGCGGCGAGCGCGCGCGCGCAGCGCCGGCGACGCCAGAACGGTGGCCCGCGCCGCCGCCGACACCGCGCCCACGCCTCCCGCGCGGGCTCCTCGCTCGACCTCTCGCACATCGCCGACCACGCCGAGTACCAGACTGTCGTGCTCGAGCTCCTCCACTCCTACCAAAGGAAGTCGGAGCGCTTCAAGGAGCTGCACAGTCTACTCGAGCATCGAGCGCCTCGGAGAGCTGGTGCGCGCCGGCGGTCGGCCGGGACCTGCGGCCAGCGGTCAAGGGATAGAGGTGATCGACTTAGAGGCGCTGGTAGAAGCTGCGCATCCAAGTGAGAGGGCCGACGCGAGCTGCACGAGCGATGCATGAGCTTGACAAGTAGCGCAGAGGGAGCGGGGACTTCTGTTTCTCCGCGCGACTCCGAGACGCTGCGTGGCGCGGCGATCGCGGCCTGCCGCGCAAGAAAAGTCCGTGGAGGATCTTCGCGACCGCTTCCGCAAACTCCAGCATTCAAGAAGTCGGAGCTGGAGGTGGCGCGGCGCCGCGAACTCGGAGGCCCGGAAGGACGTGTACAAAACCGCATGGCGTGGGTCGGTCCCGGTGGTGAAACCTTGGCTAGCTACCTGGGCCACACGTGGGTCGCACCGCGGCGGCGCCGTGGTGGAACCGAGGCCGCGCGCCGGGCGAGGTCCCGCCGCCCGCCGCCGCCACCGGATCGCCTCGCCCGCGCCGGGCGCGGCATCGGCAGCCGCTCTGGAGCAGCCTGTCCATGGAGCAGGTGAGCGCCCTAAGAGCCAGCTCAGCGAGATCTACAGCTCTCGTGTCCAACCTGCGCGCGACCGCCGCCGCAAGGCGGGGCCGAGTCCCCCCTCGCCCGCACGTCCCGCTAGCGCGTCCGAGTACGAGATGCCGTGCGGCCGCCACCCCCCGGCCCGCGAGACGAAGCCGGGGCCCGCGTTGCCACGTGCGCTGCAACTCGCTGCTGACGCGCGAGCAGCTGTACTTCGCTCATGCTGCGCCGCCGGGAGGCCCGCCGCTCCGAGAGCATGAGGCGACTCCTGCGGCTCGTTGCCGCATGGAAGCGCACCAGGACGCGCGCAAAAGCCTCCGGCCCGCCGCCAAGCGCTGTCGAAGACCGAGAAGAACGCCTGTCCATCGACGCTCACCCAGGGGTGCTGGACCGCGTGAACCGGCGCCACCGCCGCGCCGACATCGGCGCCGCTGCAGCTCGCCGCGAGAGACGCTGGGGGCGGCGGCGGCGGCCGCGGCCCGAGGGAAGTCGCGGGCTCCAGCCCGCTGCTGTCGGACACAGCTCTCCCCGCACGTGCACTCACTCGAAATGTCTGAGGAAGACGCTTCGCCCTACACGCGCGCTGCGGGGCGGTCGCGCGCCAGAACGACTTCTGCTGTGCTGACGCCGGGACGACGAGGCGCGGCGCAAGCGGTGAAAAAAAGTGGTGGACAGTGGGCGGCGCGGGCGAGGGTACGAGGGCGTGCCGGAGGCCTGGGTGCGGCCGCGTCGGTCAGCGAGACGAGAGCGGCCAGCTCGGAAAGCGTCGACGCGCACGTGATCCGGGGCGACGCTCCAAGACGGCGAGGACGTGCTGGCGGAAGCGTGGAGTAACTTCGAGCAGTGTGGCGGCGAAGGACGAGGCGGCGCGCGCCGGGCGGCGGCCCGGACGTGTGAGCGCGCAGCGCCCAGCGACGTTGCGCCCACGCGAGGGCCGACGCCGACGCCGGGCTGGGCGCCGCCGGACCGCGCACGCTAAGCGCGCCGGGCTCCTTCGGCGACGGCGGGCGAGTGCCGCGCCCGCGGCTGGGCTTCCCGCGGGACGCCCACCGCCGACGCCAGCGCCCGTGCCGGGAGCGCGAAGCGCCCGGCGCAAGCCGCGGAAGCGGCGCGCGTGCCGCGCCCGCCGCCCTGGGGCCGTCGCGCTCCTACGCCGACCGTCAAGGAAGCTGTTCGCGAGCGGGCCTGCGCGCAGCCGCTACGAGGTGGTGCGCCGCCGCCGCCGCCCGCCTTGCCCGCCCGCGCCCGCGCCGGCCGCACACCACCTGGCCCCGTGCGGTCCGCCGCTCGTCCGCCGCCCGCTGGCCACTACCCCCCGCGCACTAGGCTCGCCATGCGCTCGTCGGCGGCGCGTCGCCGTAGAGCCTGGTGGCGCCTGCCGCTGCGCCAGCGCGTCCGCCCGCCCCCCAAGTCACTGGGCGCGTACTGCGCATGGTGCGCGGCGCCGTCGCCGTGCGGCCGCCGCGTCCTTACGAGGCCTCGAGGAGCTGTACGCGTCGGTGTCGCGCTGGCGCGCGGCGGCGTCCGCCCGCGCGCCCCAGGCGCCACGCGCGACTCCGAGTGCGCGCGAGCTGCTGGATGCGCCGCGGCACGGACCCGCGCGCCGCTCGGTGGTGCGCGGCCAGGAGTACGGGCGATCGTGCGATTGGCCTGCGCGGGCCGCTACGAGGCGCGCCGCCGGCAGGGGCCGCCCGCGCGCAGGCAGAGGCCGCGCCGCAGTCGCCCGTGCTGCGCGTGCCGCTGCGCGCCGACGCACCGCTCATTGCCGCACATCACGTCTCAGCAAGACGCCCAGCCTGCAGACAAAAAACAGCGCGCCGCGGCGGCGACGCCGGGCTGGCGGCGTCCAAGAGGCGCGCCGCCGGCGAGTGACCGCATTCGCCCAGAAGTTTCGAGCAGCCAGCTGTCGCTCATGGGCCAACATGTTCCACTCGTCGAGCCCGACGTCCGCGGAGCTGAAGGACATCGCGCCGTACCCTCGGGTGCGAGTGGTGGCGCACCGCCACCCCGAGCCGCGCGCCTCCGCGCACAGCCGTCCTCCCTCATCGTTCCGCCCCCGAGGCTCCCCCGAAAATACTCTGCGTCCGCGCCCCCCCGGCCCCGAAACTCACCGAAGTGCCCTGCTCCATCCTCAAGCCGCAACAGCAGCAGCAGGCGCCGACGCAGCGTTACCACCACCAGCAGCAACCGCCGCCGCCGCCACCCTACCAGCCGCAGCACTACGCGTACCAGTACTACTACCAGCAGCCGCCTCAGCAACAGCAGCAGCAACAGCGACCGCGCGTGGATGTGTTCGCCAATCAACGTTTCGACCCGACCATCCACCGCCCCGCGTACCGGTACCAGCCGGAGCCCGCACCAGCGAGGCCCACCGTCACGTTCCAAGGTGCCGACGCGCACGAAGCCCCCGCACCAGTGCACCACCGATGCCATCCACGGGCGCCGCCTCTCCGGATTCAGCACCCGCGCACCACCACTCGTAGCACGCACTGTACATAGTACGTCATCCCCAAACCGACTGTCCTTGTGCGGGTCGTTTCTCCTCTGGGTGCTGACGTTGAATGGCATGTGGGTACAAATATTTGAGGTAATACTAAATTTTTAAAAAAATGTAGAAATGACGCCAAAATATTGTTATGTCAGTGTGTTTTACACTGAAAAAAAAAAGTTTCTGTTCTGTAATATAAATATGCTTTGCTTCCATTAAGTGTGGCGTCTAATTTCACATATGTATGTTCAAGGCACGGGAATTTCTTGTTATGAGCGAATACTTTTTGCTTCATAGTTTGGATGAATGGCTGAAAAATAATTATAATTTGTAGATGCAGACCTCTGTGGTACAGTAAAGCCACTCTTTCTGAATTTTGAGAAAATATAATGTTCCAAACCAAAAAAGATGTTGAAACAGGACTCGCGATTTGCGTTCGCACGTGAACGCTCTGCAGAACGACTAGTCTCTGGCTCTGAGACCGCAGTCGGTTTCAAGGAACGTGCACCCACCCAGCCAGCCGCACCACGGCCGGGCGCTGGGAATGCCAAACGCGTCGCCCATTGAAGCGCCGGTCGCCCATTGAGGAGACGCGACCCGCGCGGGGACAGCGCACGCATCACGCCCTCCCCCACGCCCCGCACGCACCGCCTCTACCTCCGCCGCCGCACGCGTGAGCGCGCCCGGCGCCGCCGCCGCGGCCGGGTCGTCGCTCGCGTCCAGCCTTGCATGACGCCCGCCGCTAACCTTGTTACGTCCCGCACGCAGCGCCGGGGCTTCGCCGCCACTCAGGGCGGAGGAAAAGGAGGAGCAGGAGGCGGCGGCGACCGCGTTCCCGCCGAACGAGGGCAGTCCGCTCGCCGCCCCCCTCTCCTCCCTCCCCTCGTGCAGGCCTAGGCCGCCGCCCACGGGAATGAAGGGTGAATATGGAGAGCAGAACTTAACGTGTGTGTTTTCATTTGGTTGAAATGTACATAAAATGCCGTAAGTCTTTTATAAAAAGGGGTACTGCAGTAGGCTACATTATCTTTTAAGAGAAATTTCTTCGAATTTAGTTTGTTTAAGAAATAAATTTCCAAGCTCAACATATCTCTTAGGAAGCTGTAGGCAAGTTCTTTTGCTTATCGTTAGTTCGTATGTATATCGTAATACGTATGTTTTTTGTGTACATTGCGAGAAACTGAGAAATTTGAGCATGTTTTTAAAAAGGCAACTTTATATCAGACATTTAATTAACTAAAATACTTGATATCAAACATTTAAATCTTTCTTCTCATTGTCAAGAAATTCGTATGTTTTTGTGTACATTGCGAGAAACTGAGAAATCTGGACATGTTTTTCAAAAGAGAAGTGTGTATATTGCATAGCATCTCTCTCCGTCACTTTTCTGACGAGAAAATCTTTTCGCATACAATTTACGATTCGTGTCGTAATCTTGAGCATAGTTCCTGTTAATCGTTCCAAGAGCGGATACATTTTCATCTTCAATTGACAGCGGTTCAATTGAAAGCTAGTTGAGCCGTTTTTATAGTAAGTCATATTTAAATACCACCTTAAATTCGGTTATGCTCTCCACACGCCGCTTCTTCATTTGCGTGCGGCGGGCGCCGCTTGGTTGCCCCCGGCCGCCTCACCCCATCCCGGGCCCGCATGACCGCGGCGGCCTGCCTTTGTAGTGTGTAGTGGTAGAGGTAGATGTTGGTGGTAGACGCTCGTGCTCGCCGTGTGTTGCTGTACGTGTTCTGATCTATTGCCTCCGTCCAGAGCCTCCCGTGCGCCCCCCGCCGCTGCCGCCCCTGCGCTTCGGAGCAGGTAAGACCACGGCACCGCCCACCGCCCACCGCACGGCGCACGGCGACGGTTCTCGCGCACGAGCACCCATCGACGTGTGTCTTTCTCTTTGGCGAAAAGGCTAACGTCTCCCTAGGAGAGCGAAGACCCACACGGAAGCCTCTGGCTGCCTCAGCCAGCGGGTTCCAGTGGGCTAGGCGCTTCATTTCAGGGAGCACTCTTGCGGGAGGAGCTGTTGCCGAAGGTTCGCTTTAAGACGTGTACGGTGGAACACGTAACTCGGTTTCCTTGGTGCATAAGTTGTTCTTATTCACTCTTCACTTTTTCTATTGACTATAGTCGCGTACTGTAACTTTGGTAAGAAAAACATTTTTTTCGTGATTTTTTTTTCCCTTTATATTTGAGATACCGAGGTTCCAGAGCTTCATAAGGCAGCTCCTTCAAATGTAAGTTTGAGGTTGTAATTTGATGAATGATCAGCAATTCATCTCGCAAGAGAGTTCTTTGAAGAGTAAGTCTGAATTTGGTTGTGCACAATAGAAAAAAATGTAAAGAAGAATGGCCTTTATTTATTAGTAAAAAAATGTGTTTTCTCGAATGTTAATGTGATGGCTGCTATTGGTGTTTGCTGTTGCTAAGAAGTCATTTCAAATAAAGCTTCGCCCTTCAAGCTCAAAACTTCGAATGAGATTGGATAATCAGCAGTAGCGGAAGCTTCGGTTTCGTTATCCGTTTACCGATACCAACATTCCCCACAGCCCGGCGCCTCGGATTGCTACACTAAATTGCTAGGAAATGTTAAATTCTAGGAAATGTTAAAATGCTTGTTTAAAACGAAATTTCATATGCTTTTGTATTTTTATTTACTTGTTTATTCAGAAAGGTCTTTGTTAGTATTTCCAAAGATGTTTTACATTTACAATTGTATAAAATTCAACTCACGATCAAGAGAATATGTTGCCTAAAACATGAGTATTTTTCCAGTAACCAATTCAAATTATCAGTTTCAAATACCACTAATATGATGAAATTGCATTACACAGAACAATGTCCAGTTTTCTTTGCATAATTTTTAGATAAAAACTACATACTATCGTATAAAATGTTGCTAAGTTTAATATAGGTCATTTCTTTCCAAGAATGGAGTTTGTAAACGTTTCACACGAGAAACACTATTCGGAAGAGACCTTGATATTGAGACGGGGTGAACAACGTTCCATTAGTTGAAAACGCGCGAGAATGGCTTCATGTGAGGCGGAGGCCACCTTGAAGAATCAAATTGGTTAAAATTGACGCTTCATCGGGTGATTACCGGCCGCGAGCGGAGAGGAGACGAACGTCGTTAGGAAAGAACGGCCAGCAGCAAACGTCGCACGCGGAAACTAATTCGTTTGTGCCTCGAGCGGTTCCAAACATCTGGCAGCACCGCTTGCCCTAGGTTAGGAAATTACGAAAATGCTCAACTTCACATCCATTCTGCACTATGCATCTTTAAATCCAAAATACATATCGAGATTAGATTTAACTTTTTTGTTTTATCATTTCTGCCTCAGGAACATTTTAAACGTTTGTGTTCCAGAATAAATTGTGTATAATTATCATTGGTAATTTCTTTTAAATTCCATAGTTGTGAATTTTAAAATAGGGCATGATGACGGTATATGAGTGATATGGTATTCTGGTTAATTAGCTGAATCGTTAGTTGGAAACGAGCGAAAGCTGTTTCATGAGGCCGTGTGACCTCTTTGGAGAATCAAATTGGTCAAAATTGAAGCCCTCGACCGGTGATTACCGTCCGCGTCCGTTTAGCGGTCAGGAAGCGAGCGTCGCTGGGAGAGCGTAGCGGTCAGCAGCGAGCATTGCGCGCCGCCACTGGCCGCTCCGTGAAATTGAGGAAAGACCGCTGCTGTTTCCCGGCATTCTCGTTGTTCCGTGGGAGAAGACAACCGACATTTGTGCCCATCCGTACGCAAACATGTCGTTACAAGGCATGCGAAAAGTGTTATTAGTTTCAAGAAGACGCCCGCAGAGGCAAAGTCAGTTTTGAAGCTAACGGCGTCGCGGATGTACACTATGTTAGGAATGAGAATTTCCGAAAAAAAACAAAACATTTTCGCCTTTAAACTCAAAATGTTAAATAAATGAATTTCATGTTTTTGAATACATAAAAAACTGAGATGAAATTCTAAACCGAATTGTATGGCATAATTTTAATAAATATTCATCTAAAAACGAAAATATATTTATCATATTTTATTTATCTCGAATTGTTGACAGGGCTTTAGCAGAATTACACCAGGAAGCGAAATTTCTCTGTACAAATTTTCGTGAGAAATGGCATTTCGTGAATTGTGAGTCCAGTAATTGCTAACAAGCTGTATTTACGACACCGTAATGAAGTTCTTGCAGATGTTCTTATGATGCTTTCACTGAGTGTGAAAGAGGTGTCTTTTAAAATTACACTCAAATTTTATACGTTAGAAAGCTCAGAAAATATAGTTGTTTTACATGCAAATCGACTATTCGATTGACGAAAATTAGGTGGGAATGAGAAATCCTGGGAAGTTTCAGAGAGTTGACACGTGAGTTTCCAGGCACCCACGTTTGAATCCAATCTCAGAGGTCGTTGGAATGCGTGATCTTGTCAGCGAACACTCCGCGAGCCCAGCGGAGTTGTGGAACTGAAAAACAACATTGCAATAAACATTAATGAACAAATTAAAAAAATGTTTTTGTATATAATCGTAAGCAACATTTTTTACGCAGTTTGTAACTTTAAATTGAAGACAGTATCAATTCATTAAATAATCAGGAGCATTTTTTTATTAATACCTGAAATTACTGTAACTGTTCTAATTGTGAACTTTTGTTCTGTGTTCATCATATCTTAGTGTAACACACTTATAAACATGGGGGAAAGTCGTTTTTCGAAGGTATTATTGCAAGAATTTTAAAATGTACATTTAAAAAATAAACAATTACATTTACTAAAAAATTTTAAAGTCTATGTTACTAAATTGTTAGATTTTTATATACTATTGGGAGTAGCAATCACAAACGGATTTGGAGATATATTTTTCAATTTTAAACACTGAACAAGTGATTATTTTATTGCTAGGTGAATTAATTCATTTTGAGGAGATGTACTAGTATTCGGTCATTCTCTTATTTGAAACCATGATTCAAGCATCTGGAATTTGCGATAAGTTCTCTGTGCGGCGTAAGAACAACCGTCACCCCGGGCGCTCCCCAAGGTCCACTTCTGGAACGCTCCGCTGCATGCCGTGGTTGTGGTTATCTTCTCCACGCACTTTCTTTTTTGTTTTTGTGTGAAATGTATGCGTATTACTTATATATTTCTGTTTCTTCACTTAACATTCCAGAAAGAAGTGGCCTCTTTTCGTTCATTTACATAAAAATCAATGTTTGAGAGCATTTTGCAAAGAACGATGATGTCATTACATATAATTCTGTTTACGAAAAAAGTGACTACGTTTCTGGAGTGTTAGTATATTATCAGTGTCTATGTTATTGTGCTTTTTTTAATTGTTTCGTCTCACCATCCCAACCATGTGGAATACATCTAAAGGTAAGGCATCTCGAGTTGTTTGTCACTGTTTGTACAACTAAGGTGAAAAGTTTGTGTGACTACCGAACGTTCTCTTCCTGAATGGAAGTTTGTCTTGCTTGAAAACTCTTGAGTATATTTCCGGATCGTTCGTCTTGCCAACACTGCACTCTCTAGAGAAATGGGGGAGGGGGAAGAGAGGGGTCTGGAATGTTGGAGGGGGGGGCTTCTTGAACTCGGCGCGTGTACTAGAGGGGAGGGGGCCGTCTCGCCGGGTGTCGCGGAACAAGGGTCTCCAGTTCTGGCCAGCACCCCCTCTCCACGACGACTCGTCTCATATTGCAGGCGAGATCTATGACCAGTTTGTAACTGGTAAACTGTGGTGACTATTACGATGTTGAATGTCGGTTACGGTAGGGAATTTATTTGGTGACAGAAGAAGCCTAACATTTCAAGTAGTTTTAAAACAATTTCGTCAAGAACAATAATTGCATTACATCTGACTCTTAATAATGGATATGAGACATCTTAATTACTGTTCACTGATTCAAATGAAAGTCAATTCGAGTTAAATGACAACTGTTGTAAGCGAAAAAATAAAAGCATATATGGGGTTTGTTTTCTGACATAGGATGCTAATTGAATTCCCATTTTAGAAATGAAGAAATCAAATATTCCATATTAAATTTTTTCACTGAAACAGAGCAAGGTTTTCATCATGTAGATGGCGATGAGAAGATTTACCATTAGGAGATGGTACGGAACTTCGTTAGCGGATTGCCTTTAACTTTTGCTCATAGTCTGAATTCCATTTATCTTACATTTCTTTCTTACGATGTTCGTTCCACATAATTTACTTCTTTGCCTCCATGCAAGTTGCAGGAAATACGTTTTTAGTTTCAGTCAGTGTAAATGAATGACAACATGAAGCGAACTTCACTTATTTGGGTCATGACTTTTGTTGTACTATAAAACGCTGATGATGAAATACCTTCTTTACTTCATCTTTTTGAAAGATTCTTCTGCTCCAATTAAAATAAGGTATTCTGAGAATGTAGCAATTAAGTCAGTTTTATTCAATTTCCCTCTCTCTTACTTCCGTTCTTTTGTGAACGAGACCCATTACTGACGCGGGGCCCATAATACGAATATCATTAAGCTGAGTTTCTAAGAGTCCCGATCAAAGGGTTGCTTAGAATTGTTATTCATTGACGGATTTTTGGGTAACTTTAGAAGTGAAGAGTATTGCCGAAACATTTCATAATCTGCGCGTTTCTTTGAAACACGGAGTTAAATGTACTACTCTTGTTCTACTTCCGCATCACCAGTCTGTGGATGCCTCCCGACTTAGTAACGATGCTTTTCTCATATGACTAAATTGTTTAATTTCTTTCATTTTTCTCAGTGTCACTGATATTTCCAGAAGAAAATATCGTGACGAAACCTCAGTCAAATTTCATTGTGACCAAAGCTGCTGCCAGTTCGAAGTTGAAACTAATATAGGCAATACAAATTGCAGAAATCTCTCTTAATAGTAAAAGTAAAATGAAATAAATTAAATATTGCTTTCTTTTCTTTAGCATGTAATTCTGTAGTAAATTTCAGCCAGGTTCTTCCAAACACTACGATTTATGGTTCTATTGTGTAAGGTATTGCTATTCACACTTCAAACAAATGCACGAAGAACATCGGAACCATAATTCGTGCCGCGCGCGTACATACGAACTAGAACCGTGCTTATCCACTATTAAATCTGGCCATTACTTCGACTTGTAATCCACCACTGAATCGAATTGCGTGTTCGCGAATGCATCCGTGAGTCATTCCTACTGAAGGGGAAAGCCATTTCCAATTATGACGAGGCCGCTGGAGGACGACTGCATTGGGGGCCACCTGGCCACGGCGCCCACGTGGCCCCGTTGGCCCAGCAGCCACCTCCCCGACACCCGCTCTCTTCGTTGTTTTCCTCGGGAGGCAAGAAACGCGGTTGCGACTACCTCTTCTCAAAACTTGGGAGTCGCGGCGCGTCATCGGAAATTATTTCAATGCAAAAAACCTTTATTGTAATTATTTTTTTTAACACTATACGTCGTCGATATAACTTGTAATGTGTTTCGAAAATTCTAAGCAACCACTTTTTATCTCTGATTTTCTTCGTTGTCAATTCTAAAACTAAAAACTGAATGAAGTGAGGTTAACCTTGCAACACGAATGAGCGGAAGAAATTGCTAACACAGACGAGACTTACGAATGCATAGCATTACTATATTTTTTATTTCAATGATTCCGTACTGTTTTTATTCATATTTCTTCAGTATGAATAGGTCGAAGTGCTGTCAACAAGAATTATTGAAGCGAGTTGAAACTAATGTGACGAGCAAACTTGACTCTGACGACGGAAAGATTTGTGGAGATGGGTTTCTCTTTAAATCGCTTATCTTTAAAGTTACAAAGCGCTGAGATTTTAAAAATTAAAACACGTGAAGACGTTATGTATCGAGAATAAGGACCGTGGAATTTTAGCACCTTGGACTGCTTCTTATTCCGGTCTCACAGGTGGCCCGAGTCCTCAGCGCCCCTGCTCGAGCAAACAGTCCGAACACGTCCCGACCCGACACTGGCTATAACGCCGCCGCCGCCGCCGCCGCCGCTGCAGCCGTGGCGGACGCGTGCTCTCTGGAGAGCACTCGAAGGTCGAGCGCTCCAGATGGCGTGGGCGGGGCGGGGCGGGGCGGGGCGCGTGGCGCGGCGCCGCTCCCGGCTGACTCACCGCGCCGTTCGCACCGCGTCCCGGACGCGGCTTCACGGATTCCGCGGGCGCCTTCTGCGATGTAGATCTTCGCGTTCTTGCGTCGCGTTCATGCCCAGGGAACTTCGTTCTTTTGGTGTTGTAGAAGCGTTATTATTATTATTATTATTATTATTATTATTATTATTATTATTATTATTATTATTATTATTATTATTATTATTATTATTATTATTTGCGATCTGCCATTTACGGCCACGTTATCTTCCGAGGCGCAGTCAGCTCCAGAGAGATTAACTTTTAATTATGGGGTTCAGCTTTTCCGGCTGAATCCGTTGATAAGACAGGGGTATTACGCTTTGAATTATGAACAATGAGGTGGTACGATGGAATTGAGGGGAGAAGGCACAACCAGAAATTCGACCATTCCTAGGCAGGGCTCGGACCTACATCCTCCTCGGCGTAGATGGCAGCTGCCGCAATTGTCTGTACTACGGAGCCGACTGTTTATGTTATTTATACATCTTTTTGCTATTTATTATTTATTTATTATTTTAATACTATTAGTTGAGCCTTGCGGGGGGGGGGTGTCGTTGGCTGGTGTACTCCACGGGTGTTCCGCCGATCTTCTTGTGCAAGTCCCTTCACCCCACCATCTCACGATCTTCACTCAAGAGGGTAGAGGTTGCTTCTAACAGGTGTACCTCAGGAACCTCTCATTTCTAGTGTTTTGAGTGAGGGTTACTTCGTTAGCTACTGGTCGTATGTAGTAATGTATGAAGTGTGTGGTCAATAGGGACAAGGGTCCCGACGTACAGGAACATAATTTTTCCGAATACCTGCAACGGTGTGACAGCAGACGGATCTTTTTCTTTCCTTACAAAATGCACTTCTCTCAGCTGCGTGCAAACCTGCGTGATCAGTTATTCGAAGCTTGAGAGCTAGTGCAATTAGCGGCGCCGGAATGTAGGTAGTCCAAACGTAAACATCAATCAGTAATTTTTACGCCAACTTCAAAGCGTTGCTTGTGTAATGGAGTAATTGTGTGTTGGAATAATAATAAAGTTATGGGACAGTAGTCAATTACTAATAAGAGACCATACTTCTCGAACAAGACAAATATATCCTAGCTTTTTCTTAGCCTAATTGTATGTAATCATATCTAATAGTAGCCCAAATAGTATGTAGTACGAGTATTCAGTGAAAATGAATTTAATTTAGCATCAGAGTTAATACGAACCAATGTTGTTTAAAAATACAGAAACAACACAAGCAGTTTAAATTCACTTAACACTACCGTATAGAGTTTGGAAGTATCGTATTAGTGAAAATAATCTTTAAAAAATACTACTTAGAAAATAAAAAGAAACAAGTAGAACGTAGGCTAGAGATTTCGCGATCATTGACAATCCAGAAGAGTCTGCATTATGTTGATGCTCTGATTTGAAGTTATAAAATGCAGTACAATTCAATGTCGCGCATTTATAGCTTTGTTGTTGATCAAGTGTTTTTGAACGTCCGTTTTAACCTCAGAATTATATCAGGCTCCCAGTATATTTATTAAAGAACGTGGCGGTAAAGATAAATACTAATTATCAAAAGTTACGAGTACAAGCTTATCCGTGCCAGCACGCAACTGAAATGATAACTAAACTCGTAAATAATTGGATTACTTAGATATTCCAATCTTTGTAAAATTGCCTATAATAAAATGCGGAACAATTTTTAAAACTAAACAGTATCGTGAGCCTCCTCCTGGTTCTCTTGAGACGACTGTAGCCCTGAAATTGTCACGTGTGGTTAAATTATTTCCATTTCTGCCCTGTAACTATGAGAACAGCTTCAAACATCCCAGTCCTTATCTTCTCACATAAATTTCAGAGCCGGTGCCTTAAACCTTCTCGAGATAAGTGGCTTACGCAACTGCGCGTGCCAGTACTCGAACGTGACTCTTTGTCGTCAATCTCCGTTCTACTACTGATTTTCATTATAAATAAGGTTCAATGAATCCTGAGAATTTTGTTGCCGCATTTCATATATTTCCGCCCAGTTTTATCCTCAAGAAAGCACTGTATACTTTTTAAGTTATCAAGCCAGCAAATGCAATAACGTATTTTCAGTGTCATATTTTACTCAATAATATGTTATATAAAAAGTAATTTTTACTTTCTATATACTTCATAGTATACAGAAAAATATGTAGTGCTGCTTCGAAAAACGTGATCTTTCGGCAGCATTTATCTGATGGTGGGTCCCCAGTACCGAAAAACTGAATAATTCTTGTTGGAATATGTAATAAATTACTTAGTTTAACGTGTGTTATCAGAATTACGATTTGTGGGTCGATGACAGAGAAAAATTGGTTTACGGCAAAACGTCCGTCCATCCGTCCGTCCATCCGTCCGTCCATCCGTCCGT
>BOPP01000008.1:19558627-19590487 GCA_017312745.1 Gryllus bimaculatus | reverse complement strand
ATCCCGTCGTTTTCTGTGAGCACAACAAGCATCCCAAACTGTAAAACGTATTACGCATAAGTTTCATTTTTCTCTCTTACATTTACTAAATGTGAGAGAAAAAGAACATTCAGATTGATTTGAGACAGTGTCGTTCTTTTTTTTTTTGTATTGTTTTCCTGCTATTGTTCATTTGTGTCTGTGTTTCTTCTCTTTGTATAGTGATACCGCCCCCAAAGGAAATCTATCTTGCTCTGTATGAATTCAGAATAAATAATATAATATTTTGTCATTGATTATCGTAACTTGAAAAACCTTTTTTCCTTTTTTCTCTGGTATATATAGTCTCTCAAATCAAACCTAAATTTTTTTAACGTTTTAATTTACCTGTCTGTATCACATACTCCCTTGAAATTGTCCTGCTTGGAATTGCGCCTCACATTCCACTAGTACGCGCTTTTCACATTCACAAGATCTTCATATATATATAATATATATATATATATATATATATATATATATATATTATATATATATATATATATATATATATATACTCTCTCTCTCTTCTTCTCTCACACACACACATCACACACCCACACACACAACACACAGCACTTTCACTCTCTTCACATGCAAACACTACACCAGCACCCACTGTTCCATCATTTTTTGGTTAATCATATTCTCTTTTCTCATGTGTCTGAACAGTTCATGATTTAAAGAGAATCATACGGACATTCGATTTGAATGGAGGAGGGACTTTCAATCCAAGCGGGGCGGGGCGGGGGGGAGGGCTTTGCGCACTTGGTGCGGGCGGTGGGCTTTCCGCGTCGCACTGCATGGCAGGAAGAGGGTATCGTTATTTCGGGGCCCTGATTATTCTTCCGGAAAAGGGAGGTGCTGCAAGCCCCGCGATAACGAGCTCATGGCGACGGCTGGCGCGGGTCGGTGGCGGCCGCTCTTAAGCCACGCACATGGCCGCCTTCGGGGCCGACGCGACGGCTATTATTGAAGCACGGCCATGCCGGGCGGATTTGTCGTTTGAATAAGCGCGGAGTGGAATGACGGGTGGATCTGAGAAGCCGTCATCGAAACGAGCAATAAGCAGATTCCGTCCGGAGTTTCGTGATCTTACTATGTAGTCGGTCTCAATTAAAATGATTTTTTGCTTGTGCGCGTTAATATCCACGTCAGATTTTCGGTGTGTTATTAAAACTCAAATAATATATTGATGAAATATCAGTAACATGTTTGGGATATTATTATTTTATGTATGTACATCGTATTATAATTTGCTTGAGAAGTAATTCGATTTACAAGTATTATTCAATATCCTTTTTTACAAGTTTTCGATTATTCTTGTGATTCTGTACATGTAGCGAGGATTTCTCACTAAAAAAATAGGACCGTGTTTGTAACTTGACCGAAAAAATGGTAACTCGTTATTTATACTCATAGTCAATTCCGATCAGTGTGTACTTTTAATTTCATGTGATATTATCCAATTATTTCCTTTATTTATCTTTTTTTCGGTGTAGATCGGGTTTCACCTGTCTGTATCACATACTCTCCTTGAAAATTGTCCTGCTTGGAATTGCGCATCCACATCCACCCACCAACCCGCATATCTATTCCCAACTACACGCTCTTATATATACAAACATACATTCAGACACATAGGCACACACTTTTACACGCATTGCCACTTATTCTTTCTCACACACACATACACACACACAGACTATCGCATCATATCACACGTACGCGCTCTTTCACATTCACACGATCTCTCATATACTCTCTCTCTCTCTCTCTCTCTCTCTCTCTCTCTCTCTCTCTTTCTCACACACACACTTTCACTCTCTCTCACATGCAAACACACACACACACACACACACAGCTACACAATGCTCCATCATTTTTGGTTAATCATATTCTCTTTCTCATGTGTCTGAAACAGTTCATGATTTAAGAGAAAATCATCGGACATTCGTTTTGAATGGTAGGAGGGACCTTCATACAAAGCGGGGCGGGGCGGGGGCCAGTTGTGCGCACTTGGTGCGGCGGGTGGGCTTCCGGCCGTCGCACTGCATGGGCAGGAAGAGGGTATCGTTATTTCGGGGCCCTGATTATCTCTTCCCGGGAAAAGGGAGGTGGCTGCAACGCCCCGCGATAACGAGCTCATGGGCGACGGCTGGCGCGGGGTCGGTGGCCGGCCGCTCTTAAGCCCACGCACATGGCCGCCCTTCGGGGCCGACGCGACGGCTATTATTGAAGCACGGCCATGCCGCGGCGGATTTGTCGTTGGAATAAAGCGCGGGAGTGAATGACGGGTGGATCTGGAGAACCGGTCATCGAAACGAGCAATAAGCACGATCCGTCCGGAGTTTCGTGCTCTTAGTTGTGTCGGTCTCAATTAAAATGAGTTTTTTGCTTTCGCCTTGCGCGTTAAATATCCACGTCAGATTTTCGGTGTGTTATTAAAACTCAAATAATATATTGATGACAATATCAGTAACATGTTGGGATATTATTATTTTATGTATGTACATCGTATTATAATTTGCTTGAGAAGTATCGATTTACAAGTATTATTCAATATCTTTTTTACAAGTTTCGATTTATTCTTGTGATTCTGTACAATGTAGCGAGGATTTCTTCACTAAAAAAATAGGAACGTGTTTGTAACTTGACGAAAAATGTACTCGTTATTTATCTCATAGTCCAATTCCGATCAGTGTTTATCTTTAATTTCATGTGATATTTATCCAATTATTCTTTATTTATCTTTTTATTCGCGTGATAGATCGGGTAATAACAAGATGCAATGCATT
Organism: Gryllus bimaculatus; assembly: GCA_017312745.1. Lineage (NCBI taxonomy): Eukaryota > Metazoa > Arthropoda > Insecta > Orthoptera > Gryllidae > Gryllus > Gryllus bimaculatus. The sequence goes on along the minus strand of BOPP01000008.1, from coordinate 19,587,671 downwards.
GCATTTGTTTGACTTCAGAAATAAAATTAATGAAGTTTGAATACAAAAAGAATAATTAAACAAAACAAACATCCGTAATCACGTACCCTATGCAGTTTTGCTTAAAGTAGGTCAGTGAATTAGCATACATTGTCATCCGCACGAAGCAGTTGGAAGGGAAACCATTCTACAGGTGGATCTTGTTAAGTTTCCAAACGGCACGACGTCGCTGCCATTCAGCTGAGTGCCAGAGCATCGGCCCGCCTTCTCTTCTGTCGGGTCGAGTGGGGTGAGGCGCGGCGGCTGAGCGCTGGGTCAGCGGAAGTTCGAGGTCGCGCGCGGGGCGGCCGGCGCATGCTAACTGTGGGCGTGGGCGGAGGGGAGGGGGCGTGAGGAGAGCATCACAAGAAGGCGCGCCGGTTCCTAGTGGGCCAGGCCGCCCCGCCGCGTACTAGGCTTCGGACGGGGTGGGGAGAAACGGGGAGGGGAGGGAGGGAGAAGGGAGCTTACGCACGGCACAAATAATTGCGACGCCGTCGCCGCCCCGAAATACCGGGCTGGAGAGAGCGGTGGGAGCGACAGCGCGGCGGCAACGGTGGCGGCGGTGGCGCCGGGACGCACGCGCGCCCGCGCGCTCAGTGCGACGCGACCCGGCGCCGACGACGCCGCCACCGCTGACGCCTCCTCCGCTCGCGACGCTTCCGCGCCGATCGCCGCCATGGCGGGCAACGTCGCCACCGCCCCCGCCCCGCGCTGGGACTCGCTCATCCCGGACATGGCAGAGCTCAGCCTGGCAGGTAAGGGAGGTCGCCGGCGAAGTGACGTGCGGGCTGCTGGGGATTGTTGACGTCCGATCTGTCAAAGCGAATGTTTGTTTGAGCGTGTGTGGGGTGGCGTGGAAAATGATGAGCGATGCAAACAGGAAGGAACGATTTGTAAATGGTGGATTTTGACGTGTGCGACCAAAAAATATGACTGCTTCCTGTGTGAAAAAGTATAAAAACGATACTGTTGCGGGCGATTCTTGATATAGAACCGCGTATCTTTTACTGTTTTTAAATGAATTATCTGTTGACATGAAGTTGCAAGTAAACGAAATATTACGTCACTAATTATAAGGAAATGGCAGCATTCGTAGTTAGTAAACAAAATTTAGATTCGTTAATATCCAGAACAATAGTTATGAATCTTCGCGGCGAGTGCCTATCCTGAAAAACACTGTTTGCCTTGCGATTTGTATTCGCAGTGGCGTACTCCAACTTGACAACGACTGTACTGAAAGTAACTGTAGGGATGACATCACCTGCGACCGCTGCATAACACGTTAATAGAGACAATGTTAGCTAGAATATCTCGTTCAAAACGCAATACTTCACATTTCCTTGACGTACGTGTGTATCATTATCTCATTCTCAATTAACCAATTCAAGGTTATGGCAAAATATGGTTTTTGTTTCAATTAATAATGAAAAATATGTGAAATAAAATTATCCACACGAAATTCATTTCGTGTGTGGCATGTTGGTCTAAGTCAAAATATTGTTTGAAAAAGTTTTCGGCGTACGCAGCCTGTTCGTATGACAAATATTTTTCAGTTCTGCTTTGACAATTCACGGGTAAGGAAAACAAGACATACCAAACACAAGAAAAAAAAAGAAAAAACAACAACCTGAAGTGCTGATAAGTATGTAATTGTAGAAGTACGTCGTAAACGTGGCCAACGGAGACAAATACACTTTCCTTTAATGTTCCATTCCTGTTAGTAATTAACGGCCAACCAATCAGAGAAGGAGAAGCCTTTCGCGTTCGCCGGCGCGTCTCCGCGTTACGAGCTCTCGCCCTAACGACAGCGCGCGCGGAGTGGGTCTCACGGGCGCGTCGGCCGCGACGACAGTCGACGACGCGCACCTCGGCGGCGCCGCGGGCGTCTCCGCGGCTGCTCCACATTCGAAGTCGGACGGCGGCCGGGCGGCCGTCGGGGCGTTGCGGCTCTTCGCACAGGAACCGGCACTCGTCCGCTGTGCCCGTTTCCGCCATTAGTTTCTCTCCCTTTCGGTCCTACACTTTCTCTTCTGGGGAGCGCCCCTTCGCGATTTGATTGAGAGGGTCGAAGTACGACAGGTATTCGCGCTCTTTTTTTGGAAAATTTTGAGTTAACAGTACGTCTGTGCAGTTAAAGCACAGTTTTATTTGCAGTACAAAGGCTATTCAAATTGCTCTAACCGTTACTGTTTTGTAGCGGTGGAAAGAAAATGCATTGCGTAGTAATTTTTGCGTTCATGCACGTTTGTACTCGATTTTCTCTGAATGCAAGACCACATTTAGTGCTCTAATATCATTTCTGGTCCAAGCCCTTCGTGGCCCGGGACCAAACTCACGCCTTTCACAATAAGAAGTAGTTATAGTGTATTATGTGATAAATATTGGATGTTTTTTCTTCCATCTGGTGGTGGTAGTGGGATCGCAATTTCATTTCTGCAGTAACAAGTCTTGATACGATTACAGGGTATCGTGAAGTAGTTATGGCTTTTGAGGTTAAGCATTTGCATTTGCGACAAAATACTAGTTTTCCTTTCACATTTCCTTCGCAGGAATGGTTTAAAAACGTTTGCTCTCGAGCTATCTGTATAGTCGGGATATTTTAGAGGTTTGTATGTGTGTGGGGGAGGCGATGTTCAGGGACAGGAAAGGGAACCGTGAATAAATAATGATAGTGGTCAGTACGTGGCCTGTTTACAGTACTGCTCTGGCATTCATATGGAATTGATAAGCAAAAACCACTGAAATTACCAAACGCAATAACCGGCCTCTAGATTGGTCTCCCTGGTCTCCCAGTCAGATGGTTTATCGCCCCGGTGTACAAGTGGACAGCTGGTCTCGAAAAATCCACCACTATCAGGACCTAAAGCCCAACTGCGTGAAGCGATTACATCCATTGCGTCGACACATTCTGTTTATTGTAGTGTGTCGGATTAAAATTTCCTAGTATTAATTCACGATTCCATTGTTGAAAGTTCAATAGAGAATAAGTATTTTCGAGTAATATTTTAAGATTATATTATTATTATTATTATTATTATTATTATTATTATTATTATTATTATTATTATTATTATTATCATCATCATCATCATCATCATTATTATCATGAACAAAAACTTATTCTGCGTGTAAGCATTGGAATTCTTTGATATGATCCGCATTTGGAAAGAATAAAATGATGCAGATAAAATTACTAGAAAATTAATTATTAATTGGGTTTATAATTATGACATAAATTCATCACACCATTCATATTTTGCTTTTGTAAATTATTCACATATTTTTATAACACCATTAACGTTGTGCTTTATTAAAATTAACGGTATTTTATATAAATGTCATTAAGTTCATATAATTATTTTTGGCTTTGTTATCCGCATATTCGAAACTGGTGAAGGTCTGACACTAGTTTTATGTCTCATTTTCTAGAGTCCTTTACCTAGCTATTGTCTTTCTTGCGCCATACAGTGATTTATTACATGCTGAGGATATTGTACGGTGTCTGAGTGAGTCACACTTAACATAGTAATTGGGCAGTTAATGTCAATTTCGTAAGTAAGTACAGTAAGTAAGTAGTAGATCACCGAAGGTTCTTGAGAAATCTCGAAGTTCAATGGTGCAGCGAATATCGTCTACAAATCACATTGTGTTCACGCTTTATTGCAAGACATAGCATGCGGCAATGTGTTTCGTTTTGCTTTCTGTATTTGCAAAAGGTTCCTTGTTTATTTACACATATTACCTGGTTCTTCGAAAGATTTTTGAAACAGTAAATGAATGTTGTTTCTAAAGATAGTAAGCTTTCTATAGTAACTGTTGTCATCATAATCTAAAATTTACTGGAAGAGAAATCGACTAGATTTCAACGTCACAGTAACGAATCTCTCGCATATCCATGACCAGGAAAGCGTTACTTACATCAGAAGAATGTGCCTGCAATGAAATAAAAACATGCGATACTGCTTACGTGTCTTCGACTACGCTGCACTGTTTCTCATACATGGGAAAGTTCAGTGGCGTACCTGCAGCGATGATATTTCTTCAATTAGTATGCCAGTTTCTAAATGTAGGTAAGCACGCTAAGTACAGTAAAAAATGCGGGTATTGTATAATGCAGGAATTGTCTATGACATGGTTTCCGGTATTTCCGTGGATTATATCACGTCTAGAATTATAAATTTATACGTGTTTTATTGGTGTAAAGGGAGAAGCATAAAAACCAAATTAATTACTATTATTACTTTCTCATGTACTGCTGTGTAGTGTAGAGAAAGTTTCATAATGCTGCGCTGAAAAGTGCCGTTTTTCCGCCGCAAAACTCGTTTTGTGGGTCAATAATCTCCAAAAAGTACATTTTCATTTCTCCTATATGTAGTAAGTTACTTTGGTCAAATACGTTGGTAGTCGGACTCCACGTTTTTTATGGCTCCTTGATACCAAAAAATTGATTGTAGGAAACGCCTGTCTTTCCGTCGTTTGTGAATAACGCTAGTACCTATCGTGTCCACCCAAGCATGTAATCTAAACGATCTGGCTAACGTTGTGGTTCCTTGAATTTGGAATGGGGCGTTAATTTTGGGGATGAAGTGCCCACGATATTTTCGAAATTTTCTAAAAATATTTGCTCTATTTTTTCTTTAAATATTTTGCTCGAATATACTACCTTATAAATCTAAAGAAAGGTACGATTTTGTTGACACCTTTTTTTCTGAAATGTAAAATCTAACTGTAGATGTAAAATACGACTACTTGAGCAGTAATGTCGTGCTTCCTTTGATAAGGAAACAGTTTAGGGAATGACTAGGGTTCTGTTGTGCCTACGTGCGCGACCTATCCCTACCAAATATTTTTGCGTGTTGGAATCTCCTTTGCGGGTTCAAATAATATTATAATAATACGTAAAAGTTAAAAAATAATACGATAAAATATGAACTGTGGTAGCACCACTAATTGGTTATTTTATCTTTATCAATTTGTTGCCCGGAAGTTGTAAAATTTAAATTTCAAGAATCCACCGTTGTCTGCAGATCATTAAAAAGCGTTTAAGAACTAAAAGAAATGTGTCTATTTGTAAAATCGAGGTTCAGTGCATTCTTAAGATACGAACTTTTCACGAATTCACATTACGGAGTACTTTGGATCATTCTTAAAGCGAACGTAGAAAATACTAATTGCGGAAAGCGACTGAACTAGTGTGGGCCTTTTTGTTTTGACCCCTCCCAAAACGGTGAGTTGCAGCTAATTTCACATACACATTCTCGATCGAGGGAAAGCTTCCTGCGCCTCCTGAATTGAATTGTGAGTGCCCTGCTAGCGTAGCGGAAGCGCTGTGAAATTCGTTGGTGGATTGCCAGAGGGCTGGCGTTTAACCAATTCGCGGCCCGCAACCTACTGGTCTCAAAGCAGCAGGCAGTGGCCGGGTGCAGGGCGCGGCACCGTTGGCGCGCGTCTACCAACCGCTTGCGCGCACACACACAAAGCCGCGGCGCCGCCGATCGAGCCTCGGATCTGCGCCTGCTGTTTGTTGTCAGACGCGACGTGCAGTTAGATCGTGTTCTCTCCGTTGCGCGAATCTGTTGACCAGAAGTGGGGAAATGAAGAAAAAAACTTCTTCTTTAAAAGAGTTTTAGATCGAATGCAGTAAAAAGGGCGTGATAGAGTCTCTGATACAACGCGTAGGGGAAATAGTATCTCTGTAACAAAGTAACACATACCATAATTTCACACAAACCAGAACACAAAACCCACACGAATGATACGCCAGAACACAAAACATACTTCCGGCTATCTTTTTTAGTCGTGTAAACGTTGCAAACCATAACCGATACGAGTCCCGATCAACAAAGTGAATGGAAATTCTATGTTCTCACATTATGAATTTTCGCAGAATCTCTCTGAATATTTCTTTTTTGTTTATTGAACACGAGTGTTACATTGAACAAGCACACTGGGGAACATATTTAAATTGACTTTCATCGAAAAACGATACAGAAAGGGAAAATATATTCACGCGCGCTACAGGTACGTTTTTTTTTTTTGTTTTTTTTTAAACATAATTGGGACTAGGAGTGTCTGGCATTTTTTCACAGAGCAGCGACCTATGTAGTACACATTGAGTATAAAAAGTAATGTGTTGTCGCCTAAATCAGTGTGCAGAAAATATTAATGAGGAAAACCAATATAGGTCTTCTCTTTATATTTTCTCCTCCGTTTTAAAATTAAAATATGTCAAACCATTTTCCTTCTCTCTCAAAATATCGTTCGATAATTAAAATTCTTTAATTATTACAGAATTAAATTGATTACCCGAACTACTATTACGCACTCATTCCTGGCTTCGTACCGCATACGTTTTTAAATTTCTACCACACGGATAAAAAGTCGCAAAAACTTTAGTCAAATTAAAGTCAAAATTCATTAAGCTACTATGTTCACGTTGAATATTAAAATCCTCCAGACTATGCGCAACGCAGCATCCTACACAGTGTACGATTATGTAAGCTAAACAAACTTAAGTTCCAGCCCACCTCTCTCAGGGTTCCTAGAAATGAAAATATAAAAATTACTTTCATCGTTTGTTACATAACGATAGTGAAAGATAAAATTCAGTGCAGGTTTCCAAATCTGGATATTGCAATGAATATTGCTCTCTCATGAGTGACTAATAACGAGAGCTTAATGGATAGTAAGTACTGAATTAGCAAATCTGATGCTAGAACCTTAATTGTCCTTTGCTCTACATAATTTTTTATGAACTGTTCGTTTGTAAATTACCTTGCTTCTATATTTTGTTTAAATTACTTTCTTATCTTACCATTTTTATTTACGTTACTAATATATTGTATTTATTATTTCGATTACGGTCATTTTGATTACAAGTTCCAAATTTTAATTTTATTAGGAGGTCTTTCAGCAGGGTTGTGCTTAAATTATAAATCAGCCCGTGGTCGTATGCATATAATTGTAAATAATATGCGAGTGCAGCCATACATTTACAAATTACCGAAATAGGATGGATTTGTTTTCTATCGTCAAGACTCTGACCGAAATTGGCTACTACTACACATCTCAGCGTGGCCTATAAATAATATTACTAGTGCACCTATTCTCAAGACTTCTTCCAAACATAATACTCTTAGAATCCGTCACATTGGTGTACACCTGATCAAAAAGTCACATTCGTAATTAATCCTTGAAGATATTTCGTTTAATACTGTGGAAGATTGCGTCGTGAGCCAAAATTTATTTGTATCCCTCGCACGTCGAGGCTTTCCATAGCGTCCTGGTTTTACTCCTTTTGATTCGTCCCGCCTCGCTTTGAGAGATCCTCTTGGCACCTCCAGACGGCGCCACTAGACTCGCCGTCTCGCATCGTCGGCCACTGTGCTGCTTCCTTGTGGCAGTTGGTGCGACTACACTCGCGTGCGGAGAAATAGCGTCATGACAGAGCAGGTGTTGTTTCAGTGTCAGGCTTAAGTAATATGTGCTCATGAGACAATGGGTGTTTATTGCGGGTGGCAGATGAGAGTCACATACATTACGAGACTCGTTATGACGAAAGTGCTTATGCTGGTACTTTACACCACGGAACTGTCAGTTCATGTAGTGATTTTGGTTTTATTTGGAATGTTTTTTAACATTCAAGTTATTTGTAGTTAATGATCACAAACAAGGGCGTTTTTTTTAAATTTTAATGTAGGTCTTAATAGAAATTCTTGGAACATTTTCATGTTATAATCGTTCATTAGTAGAACACAGGTTCTCTTGAATCAATCCAGTGAAGGGCAGACTAAACGACAAAGAATACAGGTTGATGAACGATGGTGCTATGCCATTACTTTTTATTTACATTCATTTGCTTAAAAATGCTTTCGAGGTATGATTGCATGATATAACGGGGTCACGAAAGTCGCTCACACGATTGTGTGAAAGATGTATAGTGCAATAAGTCGTGTTATCATTTTACTTTTAAGTTTGTATGACAACCCCTTATCAGGTAACGAGAAGACCTGCAAAACATGTTCTACATTCATTAAAAGGAGTGATAAATTATTATTTATTTATTTACCCGTCTATCGGATAAAAACAAATGTTCCCTGTAATTACATTCAGAGCATTTTCTTAAAGTTTTGTTTTACACTTCGCTTTTTCTCAACCTTTGAGGATCTCAGGAATAATTTGAAAATGTTGGTATAATAAATGTTCATAAATGTCCAGAAAATGTCGAACCAATTGGTAGATCCATCTTGCTAGATACTAGAGCAAATGACTAGTCGAGTGCCATAAGGACCAGAACCTTTTTATATAATGACGTATGAAAGAATTATATCCATAGAATGCATTTTTTGAAACTGGAAAAAATATTTCTACTTCACTTTACTCCGAAAATGTGCAATAAAACATTCGTAGATATCCAATAATCTCATGCATTATGTTGTTTCCGTTATGTACAGGTTTATTTATTTATTTTTTTAAATGTTACACATTTTTCGAAGCACCTACCCGGAGATTTCTTTTTCACCAACGAATCACCTACTGTGTTCGCGTAGTCTGGTCAGTCGTGCTCCTTCCTCTCTGTCCCAAAACGAGTACACAAGCTCGTTGGCGTACAATAGCACATCTGAGAGAAAGAACTTGCTTCAAGACAGGCGCTGACATGTAACCGAGCGTGCCTGCTTTATGTCCTCCGTCGAAATTGCGTTACGCTCTGCATACGCTCGCTCGTCCCCCATTCCATCCTCGGTGTCGCAGGGCGGCCCCGCAATCGGTCCAGGGGTCCCGGACGCGGTGCCATAGTGAACCGGTCCAGCGGGCAATTATCACGCGGAACACCGTTACGACTGCCTTGCAAGGCCGACGACTGGAATTTTTGTCACTGGCATTCGTCAAGCGAGCGCAGCGGCGCTCGCTATGTACCGGTTGGCCCAGGGCTGTTGCAAAATATGCGATATGAGAGTGAAGCTTGAAATTTTAGAGAAGCGTACTCAATCTGAAAGATTTTCTATTCTTATCGTAAAATATCCACTAAAGTAATTCTCGCTTCAAATATATTTTTCAAATTTTAGTTTTAATATGAAAGAATTCTCTTCATAAAGTATACAACCAACTGAAATGGCTCAGGGCAAGAGCTGTTCCCACTGCAGCGTTTTTTATCGGGAGGTCTTAGTGTTTGAGTCCCGATGGTGGCGTATTTTCGACACTAGCTGTTTCTAGTCGAATTCTGCTGCTGTCTGCAGGAGAATTTCAACGGCCGGCTGCTCAATGCGGTAGATTTCCGTGGTTTCTCCGATCACCACCAGGCGAATGCCGGAGAACCTTAATAAACGGATCACGGACCGTGTACGATCTTTCCTTTCTCTTGCTTGTCCCCTTCTCTTTTCTTACACATATGTACACGCACATGCACTGCACTACCAAAAGCGTGTGACTCGTCTGGAGCTGAGAGCTGGTCCCAGCTGGAACAATGCATCGTTGACGGAGATACCAGGAGGGGGGGGATATCCCTCAAGCCGAAGGGTAGGTCGACGCTTAATCTCATGTTCCATCGGAAGCAGAACACATCCCTCTCCCAGGATATAGTTTGTACTATACTTCGGGACTAATAATTATAACACAAAATAATCATAAAAAATACAAAAATAAAAATGAGTATAATATTTTGGAATTAAATTAAGTAATTTGTTGTTGCATGATCTATTGTTGTTGTGTTCTGTCGGAGACCACTTGAAATAGTTTCATTTGAAGAATGTTAACTTTAATTCCTGATGTCCATACCACAATACATCAACAGGATACTATAATAAATGCCTGTGGGTAAAAGTGATTTCATTTGAGTCTTTGTCGTTAATATATTAAAGTATGTGGTGTACTGCAATACTGATTTTTCAGAGCTTAGACTAGTAACAACTTTATAGATCACTAAAGTATGACCTACTTGTTCACGTTTTACCCCCTCCGTTCTCTCGAAGAGACGGCGAAAAGAAGGTTATGGTGCAAATGTCACCTTTCAGCATTTATTTCATTCGACGCCGCCCTGGAGATCAAAGGCAGTCATAACCGCCGCCGTCAACTTCCTGTGCGTTTCTAGTTCCCGTTGCGTGTGACGTGTTTGATTCTCCGCCATCCGTTTAAACGGATCCATTTACGTTTGACACAACAGTTTCCGAGGCTTTTCGAGTGCCGAAGCCGTAGGACCTTCGCGGAGGGGCGCCGCCGCGCCGTGAGGCTTCGCCGCTGCTCGGCGCGCGCCAAATCCGCGCAGAAAATCCGGCCTGGTTCTGCGAAGTCTCTTTCAGTGCGCGCTTCGCAAGCGCACGCCCGGTGGTGACTCGCTCGTGTATACACGCAGTTCCTAGAGGTACCTAGGCCACAAGGAAGCTCGGGACTGTTTTCACCCCCGCGCGTTTGCTTACAGGTTGAAGTTGCTACAGATTCGGAAGCTTCATTGTGATATACTATGCAGTTTAATCGAGTTTTTCGTTTGTGTTCAAGTATGTCGCCACCAAGTGCATGGAAATATAATTTATTCGGAATTCCAAATGCAATGCAGTGGATTGTCCATTTTTTGGAGTTCAATTATCAGACAATTAATTTTTCCTTGGTTCGTTTCACTTCACGGAAAAATAAAATAAAACTTAAAACTTTTTTTCTGGGAATAAATTAACATGAAGGTACTGAATTAATTAATTTTTACTTATTTGTAACTTTATAAAAACATTTCTTTACACAATTTGCTTTTCCATGTATCTATTTGAACTAAAAAAATCGAGAATACGGGATTTTCAATTTTTTCCTGGGCCCAGTTCCCTATCATTATTCTGAGGTATGGAGATTATATTGAACGTGTATTGAAGATAAAAGGAGCATTTGGAATTCCACTTTTTCATAAGTCGGATTAATGAAGTTAGTTTGTCTCTTAGGGACACTGTTTTGGATATCCACTGAATGATAAAGGAGCTCGTTCACGTAGGTCAGAACGTTCAGGAATAAAACATTCATACAGCCTCATAATCAGGTTTCATAATAAAGAAAAGTACCTCACGACATTCCCAAGTTACATCATTTTAATTCTTTTTTTATTTTTATTATTATTATTATTATTATTATTATTATTATTATTATTTTCAGCCTGAAAACATTCCAAAAAATCTCTGCTCAAATTCACCTTTCGTTTTGCTATCTGGCATTCCGATCTTTTTAGACGTAAGCCATTAAATATCTACTCGCGTAAACGCTTGTAAAACGCGGTTTGGTCCGCGAGCACGAGAGCGAAAAACCGATTAGTCTCCGCGTGTTCGGGGTCACGCGAGCGCGCACGTCGCGGCGTGTGACGTCAGCGCCCCGAGTCGCGGGCGCGGAGCAGCTGGCGAGGCGCGGAAGCACCGCACACTAGGCCCAAATGGGCAAAAGGCCGCCAAGCGAGTGGACATAAACAGAAAAGAATCAGTGAATGAAAAAATACAGTAATAATAAATAAAGTCCGAATAAATTGATGACGACATTAATGAAAAAAGATACATAAAAATGAATGATGCATAAAATGAAAATAAATTAATATAAAGTAATATTTTAATGAATTAACAATCGTGAATGCGATATTAAAATGCATAGAATTTTGAAATGAGTTGGTTCCAAAATCCCTATTGATTTTTAAAAGGAGAACGGCATTAAAAAAAGCGATGCTCTGAAATTCGCTTAAGAGCATTCGGGGGAATGATTACATCAACGTTTTTGTACATTCAAGTGCTTTTGTGGATTCTTTACAACGTCAATTTTCTTCACAAACGAGAAATATCTCAACAATACAGCTGCGTTACAGACTAAACGTTACATTTCCGACTGAAGATAACAAAAGATTGAAATTTTAAAATATCTTTTTTATTCCAAAATCTTATAGCCTCCTATCCACGTGCTTCGTCTGCCTTACGTAACAACCCCCCACTCCCTGTGTGGACCCACTGTTCGCCGTGACGTCTCGCGCGGGGGCGACGTCGTCGTCAGCTGTGTTTACGCAGCTTATCTGCGGCCACAGCGCTGTCGCGTCGCGGCTGGGGCGGGGAGGCCTCCGGGCCAGGGCACGGCAGAGCACGGGCACGCGTCGAGAGGCGGCCGGCCGGGGCACGCGTTGGTCGCGGGAGGCCGAGCGGCACGCAAGGCGGCGCGAGAGGCCCGGTCGGAAGTCGTAATAGCGCGTTTCCGCCTGGTTTCTCCGCGCCCCGCCGCCCCGCTTCGCTCCGCCACTGCGCCGTCCACCGCCGCCATCGCCACCTGGATGTGCGGTATGTAAATGGCGCCCCGAGCGGCGCGCGTGAAAAGGAGGGTTTGTTACGCGGGCGAGAACACACGCGCGCGCGCGCGGAAAGATAAGGCCAGCGGCTGGCGTGTCCGAAGGTAAATATTTTCATTTTTTGAAGATATTTTCACGTGGTTGTTAAAGCTGGATTTACCGTTTGTTTTCGTACTTCGTAAATTTGAGATGTTTAAAGAGCGTGGTGTTGTAAGAATATATGGTTTATATGTCACTGCGACGTAGCGTCTTAGTAAGAGTGTTCGTGTAGGAGAGTGTTGAAAAGGCAATTTAACTGATTTATTATGGGATAGATGTGGTTTAGTTGAAGGTGTCGATAATGTTTAATACGTAAACGAGGAGTAATTTTTTTTGCCCTTTGATAGCCTCATTTTTCCGCAAAACCTTTACCATAAAAGGGAGAGTTAATTGGGTACAACTCACTGGGTTAACATGCTTCGTCATATTGTGTGAGTAGTATGTTAACTGTGTAGAAATGGTTCGTAATTATATTTAACTTTTTACTGGCGTATTGATCCGTACTGATTTCTATTTTATATTCCATCTATTCTTGGAATGAAGTTGGCTGTGAAGAGATAAGAACTAAAAATCTATTGAGAAGTATATTTCAATAAAATGAGAGAAATGCCAACGTAAAAAACGCTCCATTCCCCTTCGCAAAACGAATCAACCTGCTGTGAGCGCCAATCTCCAGGCCCAGTCGTTCTTTTGGCCGCCTCCGCCGCCACCCATCGGACTGACGGGTCGTCCGGGCGCCAGCGCTGCGCGGCTCCGCCTGTAATTTGTCTTTTAACATTCAAATTAGCTCTCGGCCGCGGGCTTTCCCGGGCAATTTGGACCGCAACCGCCACCGCCGCCACCACTGCCACCGCCACTCTCTGCTGCCGTCCCCGCCGCCGCCGACCGCCCCCGCCCCCGCCACTGCTGCCGCCGCCACCGCCGCCACCGCCGCCCCGCCGCCACCGCCCGCCGCCGCCGCCCGCGCCCCGCCGCCCCGCCCCACCGCCGCCACCGCCGCCACCGTCGCCACCGCTCGCCACCGCCGCCACCCGCCGCCACTGCCGCCACCGCCGCCACCGCCGCCGCCGCCGCCGCGCCGTGCGCCTGACAGGTGGTGTTCTTGCAGCCGTAGCCGTCGCTGCCGCTGCCTCGCGCCGGGTTCGAAGCGGGGCCTGTCTTTTTGCGAGTTCCCTGCCCCTCGCGTCCTGCCGCCCCCGCGCTTCGCGGCGGCCCGCCGGCAGCACTGAGCCGCGGCCTGCCTGCCTGCACGCGCCGCGCCGCGTGACTCGCCTCCCAAAAAACGCCCCCGCGCCGTGGCGCCGAACTGGGTTACTAAGACCCCAAACGCCGCGCAAAGGGCTGCGTGCTCGTTGCTGCTTTGACTGTTAACTCTGTTCAGTAGGGACAAAAAAGCAAGACTTGTGGGGTAATTATGTTCTGTAACTTTTAAAATGGATTTTGGCTTTACGTTCAAAAGACACAAAGGATATGTGGGACCTAGATGGCAACGACCAAATTTCGTTTCATATCTCATCTACTGTTAATACATTATTGTTCAGAATGTAAATACTGCTTTACAGCCAAACATTAAATGACAATAAGTAATATTTTCTGAAGAATTTCCTACGAAATGTTAATTATTATGGCTTGTAGATAGTAATAATTATTTTCATTTCCGTGTTATCAGCCGTAATAAGTCGTTCATGCGACATTCTGTTGGAAGGAATTTTGTTAGAAGTACTTAAGTGAGAGTTATTGCGTAGTTAATGGGAGAATTATGTCTGGGAAAGGTGAAGTGAAATAAGTTGGAAATATCATTTTGTAATAAACATTCAAGAGGAAGTACTCTTCGATTTATTGTAGTTTTGTGTCTATGATGGGACATTTAAAGAAATGAAAGGATGCACCTTTTTGCTGAAGTTGAACGTAGTGACTGCCGGAGTTGGAACTGCGGGATTTTACACTTAAACGGCGCCTCCACTTTTCACTTTTCTGTGGTGCCTCCATGGACTGAGCCAACTGAAAAGAAGTTACAACAGCCCACGGCGACCTTACTAGTCGATGGAATGTAAACATCCCCACGTGCAAGGCCGAAAGTGCGATTATGTTTGTGTTTGGAAACCCGCACTCAGTTTCTCGGACTCAAATGTAACTCGGTAGATTGTAAACGATAATTCAAATTCATTACGAAATTAACTTGATTTTATTTATTTTTGACAACAAACGTAAAAACTGTATGTGACGTACGAGGGAGACGTATCGGTCAGGAATTTGTTCCAAATATCTAAAATTTTGTGCGTTTGGCAACACCGTGCGTACCATATGCTCGTTAGCTGTCAATATCAAAATCAGATCTTCGGAATTATAATTAAAATTCTTGAGGGTCAATATAAATATTTTATTCACACATTGGCACATTTGGTTTTAATAACTCCTTTTTTCTGTAAATTCCTAACTGGATTTTGCACAGCTGAGTTTCCTTGCATCGGCTGAGTGCGAGTGGTGTGCTTTCCTACAGCGCTTTACCAAATAGAGCTAAAATCAGACATGCTGCGGCCGAAGACCTGAAAATTTGTTTTCTGTGTTGGATGATCCACTTACGGTTCGAGACTACATGGCACGTATGGTTATGGTTCAGTTCTCATCTGTCCCGTCGCCCTGTCGGTGTATTTTCTCTCTTTTTCACCCCGTCTTGGCGTCGCCCAGGCAGCTCAGCACTGAAGAAGGCGGCCGGAAATGGAAAGGGAGGGGATCCCTGCGTTTTTGGAGCACTAGCACCATCTGTCGGAGGCTTCCGCCGTGTTTGTTTGATTTCGTCTCGCGTTCCTTTTCCTGCTCGTGTTTGGGAGCAGGGGCTCTCCAGTCCATCCGAAGATGCTAAAGAAACAACCTTGTTTGTTCTCTGTTTGGATGGGATAATGCATTCCAGACAAGCACGACACATGATCGTTCATTTAAAAAAGTAATATTCGAATGTCAGAAGTATGCATGTATGTCCTGATGTGCGAAAAATGACCTCAGTGATATGTCAGAAAATACGACTAGGAAGATGATCATTAATTTAGCGGTTTTAAATATCAAAATGTTTTATCAGTAAATATTTCTTTGTTTAATCATACATGCAGACTCTTTCGATGATCCTTTAACCAGCCGTTTGAGATTTAGGATGACTCTCGTCTCAAAGAAGATTGCTGTCGTCAAAGGCAGTTGAACTACGAAAAAAAATAGATGAATGGACTGCCGAGTTTGATTTGGAACTGGTGAAGGAAAGGTAACTCGAATTGTTTTAGATTTTATTTTAAATGTATTGTTTTCGTAATGATGCTTAAACATTTCCTTATTACATTTTTAATCAATGAACTAATATCACATCTAGTATATTGCAAAAGGTAGTTGCGTGTGCATTGAAATTTTCATTCCACGTATAAAACATGTGGATGTAATCCGCATTAACCACTTCAAATCACAAAAATGTTGCACACATTAGTACGTTTTGTACAGTAAAATATATTCAATTATTTTTATTGAACTGTCGGGCCAGTAATACCGTTCGATAAATAATTACTCTTCACCTGTCACGTACTTTATTTTTTACCTAATTGTGAAATATATAAGTCGCAACTGGACGGGCAAGATAATGAGGGGGGGGAATGAAACGCAAACGCGTTCGGCGGGGCTGTGCACGGGGCGCAATGACCACGGCAGCGCGGGCCGGGGCCCGGTGAGGGGGGGGCGGCGGGGGACGCCCGGACCCGAAGAAGCGCGAAATCGCGAATGGAGAGAGAGCGTCGTATATTGGGAGCCGCGGGAGGCCATAAATCAGGGCACGCGGCGAGGGATGCGGCGCGGCGGCGGGCGGGGCGGCGGGCGAGGGCGGCGGGCGAGTGCGGCGGCGAGTGGCGGCGGCGGGCGGGCCGGGGCGGCCGGGCGGCGGGGCGGCGGGCGGCGGACGCGGACGGCGACGCGGGCGGCGCGGCGGCGGGCGGGGCGGCGGGCGGTGGCGCGGCGGCGGCCGGCGGCGCGGTGGCGGGCCAGGGGCGGCGGGCGGCGGCGGCGGGCGCGGGCGCGCGGGCCAGGGCGGTGGCGGCGGGCGGCGGGCGGCGGGCGGCGGGCGGCGGGGTGCGGGCCAGGGGCGGCGGCGGCGGCGGCGGCGGCGGCCACGTGCGCCTCGCCCCCAGCCAGCCAGCGGGCGAGCGAGCGCTCTGGCTGGCGGGCGGCGTTCGGGCCCCCGCGAGCGCGTCGTACGTCTTCCAGACAACTTGTCTGTTTCACCTCCCGCCGGCTAAAAAGCGAGGATCGCGCCTCCCAGATAAACGACGCCCCGCCGGCGACTTGCCCACTCCGACGTGCGAATAGCGCAGCGAACTGCGGTTAGAGGGAGCAGGCAATGCAAGGGTGCCAGTTTCGACAATATACTAGGCGACAGTTTAAGAAACGAATTAGCGAAGCGTTATTGGGAAGTGCGGTAAGAATTCCTTATTACGAAATACACGAAATGGAACATAGCTTACAGAGAGTGGACATGCAGTTCCTTACATCGATTGCTGCGTTGGATGAACAGCCACACGAGCAATGGTTGCACAGCCACTTTAATTTCAAGCTAATTCATAATGTTTCCTCAAATATACTTCACAACGGTTCCTGCATTGTTCCTGCATGTTTCCTCTCTAGTAGGTCTCATCTCTGACAGGTGACGAAAAATAAGAAAAACTAATTACTGGTTTGCAACATTTAGTGGTTTCGGACGATAATGAATGATAATGTTGTTCATTCTATAAAAAAAAAATAATTATCTTATCATTATTACTTCCATGCCCTACGCGGGTATAAGCTCACAACCGTGAAACAGTATGGCTAACACCACAACCACCTGCCACATTGAGGTCAGCATCTTCATTTTCTTCTTCCTATAGTGTCCTTTCCCATAGGCTATTTAGTCATTGTGAACAATTTAAATGCGTCCCAAAGTATAATGATTCCTGCGGGATTCCAAACCAGAACCCTGGCCCAGAACTTACCATCGCAGCCACCTGCCCATCTAGATCCTACGAGGATACCGAATGCGCGTAAATCTATGGATGTAAATGTTTGCTTAATAAAATGGTTAAATACAGGTGATTTACTGTCAAATCTGAAGCTCTAATCATGGTTTATTCGTTATATGCAGATCTTTATAACACGCGAAAGATAATTTTGTTGAAATTTGAAGCAACACTACGCTTTAGAACAGAGTGGTTTTTATTATTATTTAAAATAGAGTACCATTAATTTGGAGTGTTTTTTAAAAAAGGTTCCTGATCGCCTTATTGTGTCGCGATTTGTAAATGGACATTTGCGCCTTCAATAAATCACTGTTTCTAGCGGTGATTATCTAAATTCAATAAATTCAAATATCCGATTTTGTTAAAATTATATTGGTATTGTGGTGAGATTTTGCGGTGGCATTTACAATGAAATAAATATATGAGTCGTCATTTCCAACAATATTGTTTATTACAATAGCAGCGATTACGTGTCTGCCATACAGGAGAAAACTGATGCTGATGGTTAAGCCATCAAAATCTGCTATTGTAATAAACAATATTGTTTGCAATGATGACTATACTTATTTCATTTATTAAACTTTCTTCATGAGCTATCGGCATGAAGGCATCGAACGGCATGGCCAGCGACCGGTCGATTACGAGCGTCAACGTATGTCAAACGTGGTGGCGTAAATAATAGCGATCGCCATTCGGGCGTTGCGAAGTTCGCCGCGGGCGCTGCCTTCTTCCCGAACACGTTCTGGGGTTCGCGGCCTCGCGCGTCGCGCCGCGTCGGCCGCTGCGAGGAAAAACGCGGGAGAAGGACGTGTCGCGTCGTTTTTCGAGGACGTGTCCCCCAAAATAAGGCACCTGCCTGGCATGAGTTCGCAGGGCTGCCGGCGTCGGGCGGGCGGGCGTTTCTGGAATCGACTCACGGACTCCGACGCGGGGAGGTGGCCGGCTGAGAACCCGGACTAACAGGGGAGAAC
Source organism: Gryllus bimaculatus (assembly GCA_017312745.1). NCBI lineage: Eukaryota > Metazoa > Arthropoda > Insecta > Orthoptera > Gryllidae > Gryllus > Gryllus bimaculatus. The sequence continues at coordinate 19,569,330 of BOPP01000008.1, read as the reverse complement.
GCTTTGTCGCGAAGGAAAAGTTAATAAAAAAAGTTACTGCTTGATCAGTGGACCTTTAGCTTCAGAGTAAGACTCTAGATGGTTCAATTGATGTTGTGAATATAAAAGATTTTGAATGTATTTTTATTATTAGAATTGACTTTCCTCTTTTTGTCGTTAATTCACACGCAGCAATCTTTTCTGCATCTTTAACAAAAATATTTTCCCCTCCGTCAGCTGAGTTTAGCTCAAAACCAGAATTGCTTCCGTTTCTGCGGCGACTATGACCAGGTGGTCTTGCGGTTCATGCCCCGACGGGGGCGACATCACTTTGTATTTAGGTCGAATGCAGCAGCGAAAGAAGAATTCTAGCGGACGGCTGCTCTGATCGGTAGTTTTCTGTGGTTTCTTCGATCCATATCATGCAAAAGATAGCAGTACCGTAGCAAAGGGGCCACGGACCGAAAGCGATCTTTCCTTCCTCTTTCTTATCGGATCCTTACTCCCAACTTTCACACACATTGCACACACACACATTACATGCACTATTCTACCATACATGGCAAGAGATCAGTCGAGAGCTTAGAGCTTGACCCGGCTGGTGTGTTGCCTCGCTGATGGAAGATACTTCAAGATGGAAAACTCCCGCAAGTCGAGGTGTCGGTTGGTGCGGGATCTCACTATCCAGCAGGGGAAGAACGTTGCCAACTCTCACGATGAAAACATTCACCGCATAAACTGAACTAATGACCATTGTCGTTGCTTTGCCCGGAAACATCAAATAAAAAAATCAATTAACCTTAGCCTTGCAAATATAGTGACGGTTGGGCCTACTGGGAACAAGAGTAACAACATTTGTGTTTTGACTAATCAAATATCGGCAGTTGGTCACGGGTGTTTAATATTGCGCCTTACTTTCCTTGAATCAAATATTTGTGCATAGAAATTTCTGATTCTACAAATAAATTTTAATCATATGAGCTGCAATTTTGGAACAACTTGAAAATGGAGTTCTGAGGTAAACGTGATTAATGTTTTCGTTCGTGGTTGAACTACGTTTATCACACGTCACACTCCTAATAATTAGTCGATCGGAAGTAAACATTAGTTTCAGAGTACTATTTTAATAATAATAGTAATTATAAGAGACATTTACGGGGATAGGAGGCCGTGGTCTCGTTGGCATTGAAGGGCCAAACGTTTCGTCCACGACTGCGTTGGACATCTTCGCCAGTCGCCAGCCAGCCCCAGCCCCGAACAACGTGCCCACGACCGTGCCGCCACTGAAGATGTCCAAAGACGTGGACAAAACGTTTGGCCGTTCAATGCCAACGAGACCACGGCCTACCAACCCGGAAAATTACTCTTACATTGACTCCGGCCGTGAAAGCCTTCAATGCAATGTAGTAAGTCATTATTATATAATGGGATAAAATTACTACCATTACAAAATAAATAATATTTTTTCAGTTCTACCGGTATTACAGCCCGTATATAATTTGTTTGAGAATTATTTTTTTGTTTTAAGAATTAATTGTAATAAAATATTTTCTTTGTAGATCAGTTTAGATACGTGGAACGTAGTAGATATTATCTTTTGTTTTTAAATCGTATTCTTTCAACGTGTCCATGTAACAATACCATTGCCCGCTCCATATATTGAGATATAATATATTATATTTTCTTAAAAATAGTTTCTGTGTTGTTTTCCATCTTCGAATGGAAAACTCTTACTGAAAAAAATGTCGCACTTTTAATAAAGATTCTATATTATTCTTGGACTAAAAAAGTAATATTTGTATTACATGGCTGGCTGCGGAGCTTTATGACTTAAAGAGAATTACTCTCCCTGAAGGTTCATATTTCTGGATTACGATATTATTGAAGGGCTTGGATGTTGATAATCCTGTGCCTCGTCGAGTTCTTTCTGACAAAAGTAAGGTAAAGGTTAGAATTCGATATATATCAGAGTAATACATATGTCTCCTTAGTACAGCGACATTTCTTACCTCAGCACCACAATACTTGCACAAATACTCGACATCTAGTACTAGATTTGGTGAGTATGTTAGGAGAATTATCCTATTTTTGTCGAAAGTGTAGTTTAGGACTATCTAGAACCGTTCTTAAATTAATAATTTAATTAAAAAATAGAGTGGTAGCTACCCTCTAAAATAGTCTCGGTTCCTTAGAGACAAGCTCAGGCATACGATGTTTGCTAGTTATGGTGAAGGGAATTTATTATGTTCACCACATGTTTCTCTTAACTCGCAAGCGGGGGAATTAAACAAGGCCCAGGCATGGGGGGGGGCTCCGTTAGATAGCCCTAAAAGTCTGACAGTCGACCGAAAACTGCCAAATACGTATGAGATTCATGTAGATTATAAACAAATTGTGAGTTATTTTTATATTCTCTTTCTGTCTTTAGTCTTCGAAATGACCCAAGTTAGCCCAGAATGTGCGGTTGACGGTTATTTTTGTGCGTTGATTTACCCCTTCCCTCATTACAGTAGAGTCGCGGTAATCCAGTAGTCCTCGCTAATCCGAGATTCTGTGCAATCCGAGGTGGCCTGATGTGCGCCAAGACATCAAAACAGGCGGCGATAATCTAGAGTTGACAGTTCTTTGACAGTTCACTGAGTCGAACGTCGCAGGTCACGTGTGCGTCACAGGCGGATGGTGCCAGTGTCAGTCTGTTTACCACAGTGTTTGGGGTTGTTCACGCTTCATATATGTGTGTATCTGTACTTTTAATTGTATCTGCACATTAAGTTTGATTTTGTTATACGTTGCAGTTGAAAATTCCGTTATGTATTTTCCTTGTTTCCGTGTATTGCGAGTTTTTTTTGTAATCCGGGGTACCATCAGCCCCAAATACCCACTTACCAATTATCGCGACCCTGCTGCATTTACGTGTGTCCGACCGGCGCAAATGCACAGGCGCACCCCCCCCCCCCCCGGTCGTTGCGCGGTCGTGCGCGTCGTCCTCCGCTGCAGCTGCCTCCCGCCCGAAGGGCAGCCGCGCTGCTTTGCCTCGTACGTCCTCGTATGTTCCGCGGCGGCGTCGAAGGCCGCTTTCCTGAAAGTTCGGCGGCGAACCTGTTTGCCCGCCCCGGGCCCTGCGAAAGCGTGGTCTCCCGGCCGGGTGAACGTCCACGTTACGAATCGACGCCGAGCTCAGCTCAGCTCAGCTCGGCCCGGTCGTCCGGCAGACCAGCGTCGGCTTGGCGCAGCCCGGGAACGAACCCCGGGCCCCGGCCTCGGTCTCCGCCGCAGCGACCTCCGTGCCGATACCGCGACCGAGACACGCTATTGTTGTTGTGAACGCGCGCATGCGCAGTTCGGCTTCTGGAATCCCAGAAGTGACTGCGCAGGTGCGCATACACTAAAACTCCTTCCGGAACCCGATTTACACGCTTTTGACGAAAGATTTTCAAGTTTTAGTGAACGTGCGCAGGCGTAATGTCGTTTTGGGGATTTCAAAAGCCGAACTTTGCATATGCGCGTTGGTTCCAACACCAGAATCGTTTGTCAGAATTCATGTAAATCGGTCGGGTAGAGCTTTCTGAGTTGCATCTGGAGATTGTTGACGAGTTTTTCAGCGATCGAAAAACATTCAGTATGGGCCGGACAGCATTTTTTTTAAAAACACAAAACATTAAATATTTTTAATGAAATGTTTTCAGATTCGATAATAAATAGCGATAAATGCTTGGCGAAATTATTGTAAATATTTGCATTAAAATACAATTTTCTTTGGAGGATTTTTTAGATGGGAAATCAGCTATTAAATCTTTCGAATGAATGAAGTAAATATTTTCAGTATGGAAAACGGAAACATATTTTACTCAAATGAATAAAAATCACTAATAGTGAGCACATTTGTATCTCAGTTGTAAATAAGTAGTTATTACCTTACATGCTTTCAAGATCACTTTAAAAAACAAATCTCCTTCGCAAATATCCGTATTTATTGCGCTCACAAGATGTATTGATCCTACGAAATGTACCGACGATTCTACGAGGAAGGGTACATTTTTTTCCACGTCTTTCATATACTTGTAAATTTTCACTGCCACTGTTATATTTTCGATATCATTCTGTTCCGAGGGCGATCTTTACGTATGATGTGGAGATGACTCAGATGATGTGCTTTGTATCCCTTGGACAACCACGCACCGCAAATGAAATAGCTTTGGAGAAACTTATTCCCACACTTACATCTGATGTTGGAATTTCCACTAATCCACAACAATCTTACGAAATAGCAAATGTTCTCAAAATAATCCATGTAAACACTCAAAACGGACTTCAGTATGTTTTATTTCGTGGGATTACAAGCTAAAGGTATTATGTTCAAAATCATGAAACTAGAATCTTGCAGACGAGAAATATCTGTGCTATGCCTTCAGGAATATCAGTCCCAAACTCCTGTCTGAAAAATCACAGTTCTCATCTCCAGGTCTCTAGTCCCATGATTTTCGACTTAATACGTTTTCCTCGTAAGCCAACGATTTCCTCGTTTCTTCTGCGTTGAAGTCCTCTGTAAAAATACTTCGAAAATCCAGCACTAGCGCTGCTCCGTAAGCGCCGCAGCCTCAACATAACTGAACTCCTGCACAACACGCTTTTAATTTTATGGGTCGTTTGGGGGAAGCTTAACTTTCCTTGCGGACGCGGCGTTAAAGGCAAGGCGAACGTAAACTCTGAGATGAGCCCCTGCGCTCAAGTTCTTCACAACGGCCGATGGAGCCCCCCGGTCGGTGCATTACGAGCTGCTTTAAGAAATCCTCTGATTCATTAGACCTTTGGAACATGTCATCTTTACAGTGTTCAGGAGCCCATAACGGAGATATACAACAGTCTTGCTCGGTGCTAGGTGAAATATTGCATGCTCCCGGAGTTCATATGTTTTCTACTATTTGCTCGTCCTAGGGCCGGGTAGGAGCGAATGTGTTAGTAAGATAAAGTATTTAAATAACTATAGAATATATTTTATCGTGAAATGTTTTGTGAACAATCAGTTACGGGAATTCATGTATTGGTAAATACAATGCGTAAATAATTGTAATCGCTTTTTGTACTTGTAATACATTTTATAACCGAAGTAAATGATATTTAACAAACTGAAATTAAACAAATATTATTAAATGATTTAGTACATGTTAGATGAGTAAATGCTCAAATTACTGAAGGAACACGCGAATTGGAAATTATTTTGTGTCCTTTTTTCTCTATTATGCATATGAGTTGCAGTGGTTCATTTAAACTCCTTTTTTAATCATAAACATTTTCAAGTTTTACAAAGTTCAATTTACTGTATACATATGTACTGTGAGCTTAATATAATCTTAAAGTTAATACTAACTTAAAAAAAAAAATTAAACTCCTAGTGTTTATTTTGATCACTGCACTTATGAAGATTCATTTGGTGTGAGAGTAATATTCACATATATCTATAAGCTTTCAGATAATAGTAGAGTGGGCAAAGCTGGTACTATTCGTATAAAATTATGTAACATGGTAATCGACATGCAGCCTGCACAGAAGGCATGCCTTTTCTTTTAACCACTTACTTAAATATTATATATATTTATTAAAAAACAGTTCTGAAAGTATTGTTCAATCCGCGGAAAGATGCAGAGTACTGCCCAAACCTCAGAAGTAAATCCTTAGAAAAAATATGTTTACGTGATAGTGTCTGAAATGTCTCTTGTAGTAAATTATTTAAATATTCATTCATGCCTAGAAAACTGCTCTTCTCCTGAGTATATAGGCCTCTTTGACCATCATCCACCTAGTTGCTGTGATTCATACGAATAGGTATGCGACATGCGATATCAATGTTTTCAAAACATTGATGTTTTATAGAAATTTTTACAGCAATATATTAAAGCTTATGTTTTGTAACATCAATATTTTGTATTCGAAGTTTTTACGCTTTTGAATGCTTTGTGAATGAAAAATTTCCCAAATGACAATTTTGGAAAAGGTAAATATGAAATAACTGACTTTTTAGGTTATATGTTTTGACCAAGCGAACTCGCTTTGTACTTCCTTGATAGAGCAGTTATCTTAGGCCGGTATTTCCCTATGCTCCGGAATTTCCTAGGTCTTTTGCCGTTTTTCGCTGACAGGCGGTCAACATATGCGCCGTGGGCATTTGGCTTCTCCCGGACGCTCAGCATTCAGGTCCAAATTTGTTCATTGTTCTAATTAATTTTGAACTTTGTTTTCGATTAAATCTTATTGAAAATTTAATAAACACCGTCTCTATCAAATTTAATTTCGTTGCTCATGGAGAGATTTCTAAATCAGCTTTAGAACATCGATATCCTAATACATCGATGTCTTTTTTGGTCGATGTATTATCAACGTCGACATTTTAATTTTGAACATCGGTGTTTTGTTATCGATGTCGCATTACTAAAGACGACTGGACATTTGGTCTGCGGGCGCAGACAAGCAACAGCTGCAGCGCGCTGCAGCCTTTCACGGTCGCTCCAAAGCGGCGCAGCGACCTTTCGCAACTGTGCGGACCCTTTCCCCTCCCCTCCCCTCCCTGCCACCGCCACGCCCCCGCATACGACGGCCTTGCCGGCACGACGTCGCTTTAAATTTAACTCTGTGGCAATTAAAGGGAGGAACCTCATTTTTTTAGTCAGAAAGTAATAATTAATTTCTTTGTAGTGATCTCGTTTTGAAGAAATTGACGATGTCTTTGCCTACTGAGACGTACGGGTTGGAAAAAACCTGAAGAGTAATAGTACAAATAGTTTCTAAAGATCCATTACGTTGCTTAATGTGTAAAAAGAATTATGGGAGTTTAGACACTCACGTTAAATCCCAAGAATGGAGATACTTCAATACAGTAATTATTGTTAAGGATCAATGATTAAACCCATTATGGGAAGGTTCAATACCATAGGAAATAAAGTACTCATGTAAATGGTTTATTTCCGGTCGTTTTCTTACCAGGCGTGCGAAAGATATCAAGAAAATAATATCAAGAAAAAGGAATATAATTAATATATTAGTCTAAAAATACTCATTGGATTCCTGTCCGGTGAGTCCGAATGCTTTCACGGAGTTGCAAATCCTTGGAGAGTAAAATTAAACTGAAGAACGCGCGCTAAGTGTACTTGCAGATGGAGAAACTCCAAGAGGCAGAGGCGGAGGCGCTAGCGGCGAGCCAAGGCCACCTCCAACTGCGTCTGCGCAGAGGGGGCGGAGGACATTTCGCCTCTCTGTGCTTAATTAGTTTTTCGACGTATTCCTTTTGCATAGGATTTTGCGTAGGACGCGGAAAGAGGTCAATGAACGGTGTGCTTGGTAGTGGTTGACCTGAATGCCATGATCTCTTCTTTTATCCTCAAAAAGTCACTAAAACTAGAACATTTCAATCAGTGTTCATTCTCATCAACGCTCGAAAAAAAGTCAGAAATGTTCAAAGCTTGAGAGAAATTTAGAATGATCTTCCAAAAATAAATGTTTCTAAATAATTAAAACATTTCTTCACATTAATTATATACATATTCTTGTATATTGCAGGAAGCTAAATTGTTTTATTAGAAAAAATAACTCACGGCTTGCCTTTGAGATCTATTTATATCTCAACTGAGTGTATTACAGTGTAAGTTCATCTGATTGTATGGTTCCACACGCCGGGTCAATACATTTTGATATCTATATTACTTATTTCCATACCGATTGAATTCTCATACTCAGAGCATGACTGCTTAAGAAATAACTGGCTTCATGCGACGAATAATCTACTTTTGATGCAGTAGGAGCCCATTTTCCACACTCGCCTTCAGCATTATTTGCTGCTGCAGGCCACTAGTTGTTTTCATGGCGCTGTGAACCAGTAAGTAAAATTAAATATATCCCAGTGAATTTCCAGCGAATAGTGAGATGGCCCTTTATTTCGCTTCTGGACGTAAATGTACTTTAATATCTACTGTATGCCCGTTTTCTAAAGTTCAGTGGGAAATATTGGCTACTTTTTCGAATTATCGGTTTCCATTTTCACTCGTCAGTCGGTTGCTTCTTAAAGGGCACAATGAAGGACAATATCCACTAGCTGATTTGCGTTTGCAAATAGTTTGTATTACCTGGGAGCGAATTTGTTAATTCATGCCCAAAACGCTCCTTTCCACCTGCATTCATAACTCAGCTTGTGTATGGGTTAGGATAGGGATCCCAGAATTTAGGAAAACGTGCTGTGAATACCCTTATTTTTTATTTTTTTCGTCAAAAACAGTTAAAAACTGTATGTGACGTGCTAAGGGGAGAAGTTAATTTGAAGTTACGCTTCTTCCCGTAGTACGTCGCATATAGTTTAACTTTTTGTGACAGTAAATAATAAATAAAAAATAAATGGTAAAGAAATAAAATAAAAAAGGTAAAGAAATAAAAAAGATAAAAAAGAAAAGAAAAACGATAAAAAGAAATCAAGATTCCCTCAACCTTGCGCAGTTGGTCGAGTAGTTCCTCGCGAGGCCGCGACTGGGCGCGTCTGCAAATGGCTCGACCGCGTGGCTTCACCTCGAGGAGGGGCGACGCGGCGTCACCGCTGCCTGGACTTTCGCTTGGTGTCGACGCGGCGCGGCGCGATGCGTCGCGGCGGCCGAAAGTTCACAGCGGCGCTTCGCGTGACCCGCGCCCATACATCACCACCCCCACCCCCCGCCCACCCACACGGGCTTCCTCCAAAGTTCAAAAGTTGCGGCAGACGCGTAGCGGCTCCTCGTGTTGCTACGAACATTCCTAGAGGTGTATCGTAAGTTAACGATATCCGGCGGAGATTTTTTTTTTCTTTTCGTGTGAATGGGGGGGGGGGATATAAGATGGAGATGACCTCGTTTCGATTTTAGAGCGGCTGAATGGAAAGCGTCGGAGGAAGTCGGAGAGCGGCAAAACATTACCCAGCAGCATTCATTTCGTGAACACTTGATTGTCGGTTCTGGTTTCTAACTAGATTAATTCAAGGACGTTGCTAAAGGTTGTTGAGGAACATTTCGGATAAAAAGAGTAGTGAATCAAAACACTTTTCTACGAGAAAGAGACCAAACATCTAGTCATTCAATTTCTCGTTGTTAACCCAATTCGTAAGACTATTGTAATGAGTTGCTAATTATAATTCAGTTTTGAAATATGTTCCTTTCCTCGAAGTATATTAAGTGTCAAATGTTCGGAACACATGACTCTTCGAAAATCCTCTTCCTTCCTTTATCATTCTCTGCGAGTAGACGTCATGTTTGTGTTTATAGAAACAGCAAATCATAGCACTCAGACACCCCTTATATTCTTTTAATTAATGGTTTCTTTGGGAATGCTGTGCCTTCAACAAATTATGCCACTATTTTAAACGAATTGTAAATCAAGATCTTTCTTTGAAAAGTGAGTGGTGAGAAGAAATTGAAGCTGCATTGCGTTGAGTTGTGATTGCGGCGAATACACATTCTCTGGTGAAAGAAAGGTTGGAAATATTCACTTTAACAATACGTATGTAGTGCAACTCTTTGTTATTTTCAGTTGGCATTCTAGTTGTATTCTGGTTTGATAATGCAATTTATGGGTGTCCTCACATTTTCACGACAGAAAAGATGGCAGCACCTGAATTAAAGTTTGACAAGAAAATACGTATTTTATTTCATTCAAGATTATGAGAATCTGCCTTTGGGGTAACATGAGGGAATTCCGATTTTCGTGATTTCTCTAAATGAAAAGTAAAAGTTTAACAATAGAAGATATGGAAATTAATTCAAGTGTCTATCATGAGAGATTCTGCACACCCCCTTGTTTAGTATCGCCTTTACTTTACAGCAGTAGTTAGGGAAGTGTAGACTGCCACACCGATTTATTTTCGTTGATGAAAAACTGTCTCTTTCGATATAAGAATATAAGAAAACATTTGCATGTTAACAAGAGAGACACATATTTTTTTAATGTTTGCCCCCACCCGCTCTCCTCACGCCGCCATAGGCTTGGCGTAGTGCTGAGACATCGATAACAAAACATCGATGCTAGCAAACATCGATGTTCAAAATTACTAAAAGCCATCGATGTTTTTAGACTGGATTAGTAAACTATAACATTAAATTCGTGTGTATTAAAATGTAATTGAGAGTACTTACTTGGCTATCTGGGAGACGCCGCGTCCAGGGCACTGACTCCGGCCGCAGAAGCTTACATTTTCACTTAATTGAGAGTGTTCGTGTTTATCAATTCGCCGGATAAGGGTACGAGAAGGGGCAGACCTTACGTATTGATCAAATCTCAGTGTGGGAAAAGAAAATGAAAAAAGAGGAAATACAAGGGCATGTAGGTCATCTCGGGCGAGAGAGTTTGGTCGATGAAGGTAGTGCAAATAGCATTACTTTGGTTCCAACACATAACAAGTGATACTATCAGTAAATACTATCGTATTTAAACCTTCACAGAATTGTGATCATGGGAATTTTTCATTCAAAAACAAAACATTGGAAAAGAAAACGATCGATGTTTAAAACAAAAATGTTTTATCAAAAACATCGATGTTTTAACAAAAACTCCGATGTTTTGAAAACGTTGACATCGATGTTTAAAACAAAGATGTTTTTTCAAAAAAAACATCGATGTTTTGAAAATCTCGTCATCGATGTTAGAAACATCGATGTTTTGAAAATCTCGTCATCTATGTTAGAAACATCGATGTTTTGAAAATCTCGTCATCGATGTTA
>BOPP01000008.1:19521246-19539439 GCA_017312745.1 Gryllus bimaculatus | reverse complement strand
TTCTTTCCTCAAAAAGTATAGAATTCTTTTGTGGTCGATTATGACGGTCTGGAATTTTATAATGCTCTCTTTGCCCTGGTCCGATGTTTTATTATTGACGGTTAACTTTAGAAACAATTGACGGATAGTGGATATAGTGAACCTGATGTCGTTATATCTCGTCCGAATATAATGGAGATATAGAAGTCTAATATAATGGAGATAGTGATTATGGTGCGTGAGCAATACCAATAGTTAGTAACGTACAGTTACATCGACAATTGACTCCACGTTGAGTTACATGGTTCTTCCATCACCTCTAATATAAATTGTTTTCTACTTCCGATTGTTAATAATAAAACTTGGAAACATGCAAAGAAAATATTACGGAATTCTGTACAGATGAAAAGAAAATTGTTAAATTGTTAATGCTTCGTTGTATATTCCTAGTGAGTTTTTGTGAAAAAATTCGCACTCGTAGGGAACTCACAAGAAGCCGGGCGGTTATAATTTCATCCGATATTGAGATCTACATTTTCAAGAAATCGTGAATGTTTTAAAATTGAATTTCCTTTGTGTTGGTGACTATTCATTCGATAATGACCGACTACATTTCTTACAGAAGTAGAATTTAGTATTGTTTGTAGAATATATTTACTTCAAGGGAAGCTGGAAGTATCAATTACACTTACGTACTCTTAACAGTACTGCACAATTAACACATTCCCTATACATTTCCTGACATAAAATGTAGGTAACTGTAAGTGTAACATCAGACTCTGTATTAGGTTTGCGATGATTTAATTTCCAATTCCCGCGTTATGTAACAGGCCTCAAGAATTCTCAGTACTCACAAGCCTTGGTCGAAAACCGACACCTTTCGGATATAGATCCTCTCGGTCTCAAAAGCTACCGTTACCAAACCGTTGCCGGTCTCGAAAAAATAGCATTTTATTGAATTGGCAATGCTTAAGCCTTATGGCCATATATTGGGTACGTGATCTGATGTGCGGATAATTAATAAGGTATGATACGAATAATGGTAGACTGAGAAATCAGTGCTGGAATTCCAAAATGAGACGTAGTGGAAATGAGAGAATCCCGAGACAACCTGCTGCGAACCCGGCCTGTCCACAGCAAAATCCACACGCGTTTATCGGAATTTAACCCTGAGCACAGCGAAGAAGGGTTCGCTTAGGCATTGAAGTCTCTCCTACACCTATGTACTGAAGAAAGATATTTTGTCCGCCGTGTCCGCTGCCCGGCCCACAGCGCTCCGCCACCGACCGCAGTCCGCAGCGGCAGCGAAGTGGTCCCGTTGCAGGCCGTACGTGGCCGCCGCGAGTCTTTGTTGTCCCACGGGAGTTTACTGTGTAGGCGAGTTGCGAACAGAAATGCTTGCCTGGAGGCGGCTGCAGCCGTGCATCGAAGAACGCAGCATCTTTTTTCATTCCACGGTTGCTTCGCTCGAGGATTCTCCGCGTGCTTTGGGGGCCTCCGAAACACGCGCCTTTCGCAACTATTGCTAGGGGTTGTGTTGCATCTTGGGGTCTAATTGAACAAAGAATGTCTGACGTTTTTGGTACTGTTGATTCCCGTACCATGTTTTTCTTCTTTTTGACTCTTCTTTTTTCTCTTCTTTTTCTTCTCCCCCCCCCCAGTCTATCAGCTGAAATCGATGATTATCAATTCGGGCTCCTATTGTAAATTTTAAAAAGTTGCCGCAACTATCACAAAATCTTGGTGAAAGATTGCTATGGATATTGTTATTCCAGGCGCTTTTGGTTATTGTTCTTACCAGAGTTATGAGAAATGCTGAAAATTATTTCAGATTCATAATTGCGTTCTATAGGCTTCATTAGAGCTGCCATATTACAGTCACTTAATTATTACAAAGTTCTTACTTCAGATGTATGTTTAAAAAACCCAGTTAAGGAATGCTCTGTCCCTCGGGTTGTGTACTAAATGACAGGGCCCCAGAGGGGTGGGTAAGGCTGCCGCGTTTTCCTCGTGCAATTTGGCATCATCTGTTTCGTTTTTTACAGTGCACTCTCCTTCAGAGCAGTAGTCCTTCGATTAGTAAACGTCTCAAGACCAATTTCGCTATTTTCTTGTCCGGACAAGGTTATTCAAAATATAATCTTAATTGCAGACTAATATTTTTTTTATTTAAAGATGATTTAAAGATTAAATGATTCAAAGAAAATTTACGTATTTGTCGTTAAACTGAAAACAATGTTTATCTCAGTATGGTCAAACTATCGCTTGGAGATGTGTTCTTTAAACTTCTTCGCGTAGGATTACCTAGAATATTTCCTGTGATCTGAAGAGATTATATTATCAATTTCTTTTTATCGAAGTAAAACTTTTTGTTTCTCGTTTGTTTTATGATCCTATGAAGTGCTAGGGAAAGGGTTTGTTACATTTGCCTCGTAATAAATGTGAAGTTCATTCTACAGTTTGGATTCGGTTTCGCGGGAACAATGAAGCATTCCAGCAGGTTGATCTTCGATTTCCCGCTTCAATCGACCCTTTCTCTGGTTCGACCGAGGTCGCCCACTCTCCGATTCGCGCTGTCTTTTCCTTGTGACTTAAGAAAAGCTCGTTCTTTCTTTTTTTCTGCTCTTTTGTTCGCGAAGACGTGGATTTTAGTCTGAATTCAACTTCTCTTCCACTTTGTAGCTGGCTTGACCTAAGCAAAGATAAATGATTGTGAAAACGGCAGCGTGTAACGCTAGGTAATCGTTTTAATGCGTCATGGCTTGTATGACGTTGGCCACGACTGTTTCTTTGTAGTCTTTTGCTTCAGCACTTTTTTTTTCTTCTCCGCGTTTGAGAACACTTTCATTGACATTTCTGAATAAGGAAATATTAAGTTGTAGACCATTCGACTGTCGTTAGTAATATCAAGGAACGGCCAAACCGTTTTAGGCGCATGTAGTTTCACAATGGTCTCCTCACGTTTACCAATCAGTTTCAGAGTTCTACTCGTAGAGGAGCAATTTTAGAAGGAACGATGAACTACGCTGATTTCGACATCTAGATATGGCTATCCTTTCCATTTCTTACCACTTGATCTGAAGACTTTATCAAGTATCTGCTCCGGTATCACCCTCTACGCTATCGTTTCTGGTTCATTGATTGTTAGTGATTCAGGTAAGTGTAGTGCATTTTTTTCGAGAAGTGACGGTGGTCTTCCCCCATTGGTAGAGAGATGCGGCCCCGACCTATAGTCAGCAAGCGGGGTCTTCCCCGCCTAATTATCTCCCACCAGCAGGGCACTGCCCAGGCCGGGACAACCTTGAAGCTCCCAATCTGTCTTTCGGCATGTGTGGTTGTGTAGTTTGCGTGTAAGGGATGAGGATATGGCAAGGAAGAGAGAGTAAAGATCACGCGCGGTTCGTGGCCTGTTTGTTATGGTACTACACCGTCAGTCGCCTGGTGTTAATCGGAGAAACCACGGAAAACTACCGATCCCAGCAGTCGGCCGCTAGAATTCTCCTCCAGACAGCAACCGAATTCTTGTGCAGCTCCTGTCGAAAATCCTGCCTCCGTGGGGACTCGAACCTAGGACTTCTCAGTCAGAGGCACTGCAGTGACATCAGTTGATGTCCTGAGCCACCTCTCCCGGTCCTTCATTTCTCGAAGCACGCATATAAGCAAGGGATTCAAGCCGGAGCCCTCCAGAGGGGGGCTCGAGTGGTCCCGCACTCCCACGCCCGAGGAATTCCCGAAGCTGCCGCCTCATGCCGCCGCCTCATCGGCAGAGATAACCCGAGTGCCGTCCGCCCGCGGCGCCGGAATGCGCTGCTACGTCAGCCGGTGGCGCGGTCGTTATGGTGGATTCCGTGAAAGAATGCTTCACGCGGCGGCACTCGGCACCGCCGCACGCACAGGGTGACGGCGCGCGCGGGCTCGTACCACGCCCCGCCGCCGCGTGGAATGCGTGCGTGAATATCGCTCCCATTACTCTCTCATTGCATCTATGATGAGTACTTTTAGTTAACCCCAAAAACAATTAAAACTACGTGGGACATTACGCGGAGAAGTGTATTCTGCGCAGGTTTTCTTAAATTCTGGGATCCCTAACCTAACTCAAATACAAGTTGAGTTATGAATACAGATAGAAATGATTCGTTTTGACAAGAATTGAAAACAATTCGCTCCGGTGTAATAAAAACTATTTGCAAAGGCAAATCAGTTATGATTTTGGCTTATATCTCTCATCGTGCCTTTCGAGAAGGAAATCACTTACTGCCGAGAGAACATACAGAGCGATAAATTGAATAACTAAATTTTCCACTGAACTCTAGAAAACGTGCAGAGATAGTGAAGCTACGAGGTGTGGGTGTTGTACTGATTTCTAAGCTTGCTAAGGGAGGAGACTTACGCCTGTTACCTTCTTCTGGGAAGGTAATCTCATTACAGGTTTGCTTGTTCCTTTCTCTGTGTGATAAATAATACCGGTAACATCAGCATTGAATGTTCATTACAAATAAACGATTGTGGATGGGATGGAGTTCAGTGAGGTGTTTGGCATTATGAGTAACCTACCTTGCCTCATCCTGCCTTGCACAGAACTCTCTGCTGGAGATTTCGGCTTCGCGCACTTTGACTCGACTCCAAGCCCATGCGCAGCCGAGTCGGGGCTGTCATTGCATTTCCACTCATTGAATATTTGGGAGAAATTTAATACTTCTGGGCTGTCGATTGTCGTACAGTATTTTTTCCGAACGGTAAAACGAAAATAAGGCCAACTGTATCTCTACAAGACCCCAAAGAATGTCCACAGGATCCACGGCACCCACATTTTGCCAACACAATTCTTATTTGGCATGTTTTTTGACTTTTCCTAGTTCACAAATTATTTCAAGAGATGTGCCGTACGATGTGTCTTTTTATAAGGCTCATTTTGTTGGAAAGGTATTTGATTTTTTTGAGTTGTTTCGTAATAGTTGTGAAATTTGAATGTGGTCACTGGCGTCATTGTGTGTTTTCAACACTAATTAACACTTAGAATCTCATTTCTTCTGTTGTTTTGTTAAATTATATCGTAGTAATTTTAGTTGTGAGTAAACATTTAAAAAGGTACCAATATCTTGATAAAAAAATCAGAATCCATCATTGTAGCTCTCACTATGATACCTGCGCTACGGCACCATTTAATTGCGTTTTACATCCTTCCTATTGCCGTTTTATTGCCTCTAGGTTTCTTCGCTGTCAATCCTTCGCGAGATGTTACAATACCTGCTTCACGACCTCGTTCGTGAATTCCTGCGTACCCTGACCATAATCGCTGGCACTTTGCCACCTGAATCGTCGCCGAAGCTACCAGCGATGCGTAGTGGCAACGGCGACCTTTGAAGAGACACAATTTATGGGACATCAGAACTCGTTCTTTGAACGACATTGCCTTTTAATTCCATCATTGATGGGAAATTTTATGTCTCCCGTTTCCCTTTAATAACTTGTTGGTTACAGCTCGACTCAGATCCAATTTTTACGCACTTCTTTCACATTATTAAACTATTACGTTTTAGGAATGATGTTGTACCATTTCAGGTTTTCCTATCATTTTGTTTCTATCAATAGGGTAAAAATATCGATAGTTTTGGATCTGATAACTGTTAAAAGTGGTGTGAAACCCCAGGTTATTGTGCATCTGCTGCTCTTAATCCTTCAGTTTTGTTCATGAAAACGTCTCTGTTTATGGGCCGACAACGAGGTATTAAAAAAGTTATTTGGTAGTAAGATTCCGGACGTGCTTTCGGAAGCATCTATCATTTATTCTAACCCTGCCTCCATTTGCCTTATCGCTCCCATCGTCATTGACTGCACCTTCTATGAGGACTACTACTACTATTACCAGAGCCACGGTCGTATCCCCGCTCTGGTATCGTCCTCCCTCCTCTGTCAGTCAGTCAGTCTGTCTGTCTGTCTGTCTTTTCTCTCTCTTCTCTCTCTTCTCTCTCCTCTCTCCTCTCTCTCTGCTCTCTGCTCTCTCCTCTCTCTCCTCCCCTCCCTCTCCTCTCCTCTCTCTCTCTTCTCCTCTCTCTCTTCTCCTCTCTCTCTCCTCTCCTCTCTCTCCTCTCCTCTCCTCTCTCCTCTCCTCTCTCTCCCTCTCTCTCCTCCCCTCTGTCTCTCCCTCTCTCTTCTCTCTCCTCTCTCTCCCTCTCTCTCCTCTCTCTCCCTCTCTTCTCTCTCCCTCTCTTCCTCTCTCTCTCTCTCTCTCTCTCTCTGTGTCGGGGCTCGTGGAGCGCCACCCACGCGTAAACAAAACGATTACGCGCCGCTGCCGCGCGCAGGAATGTGTGACGGCGATTACGACGTTCCGAGCGCTGGTGGTCGCCCGCAGCACGTTTTTCTCGCTTTTTTTTAACCTTCGGCCAAGTCCCGCGCGCTCCCGTTGTCTTGAGATGGAAGCGAAGGCATTCTAGGGCCCCTCTGCCCTTTTGGCGACGTAAATGCCTGCCGGCTCATAATAGAGTCTCTAGTTCATATGAAAGGATTTCAATGTTGTGAAAAATGAAATGAGCTTGACACTGGCTCTCAAATGTGTTCCGGCTTCTCCTAGAACTTGTTAGCCTGCCTTGAAAATCAGTACATTACAGTTGCATTGCATCCTGTAAATTAATTTTTACTGTCGGTTTTATTGGAATTGCAAAATTGGTGAAGTCTTTTTCTTAGGAGTAATAAATGATTCGACGAGAGAACATTAAAGTAATCTTTCATACTGTCAAAAGTGAAATTCTTTGAGATGACTATATCATTTTCATAAATTAATTAATGGACTCTTGTCATCAGTTGTAAGAATTAATGATGAACGAGCTAATGCGTCTTAAATCTAATTGAAACCAACATCTATACGTTCTTCATGAGTTACTTCAGTAGACAGGGTTGAGTCATTGCTGTAATGTAAACTCTCATTTCCGCAAAACATATGTTGGCAAATGGAACACAGACGCTTGTGACACTTGTCTGTGCTAATTTTGAAGGCGGTGACTGACAGTGCACATCTGCCGAGCGTTACGAAGCTTTCCCTTGCAACAGGGGTCACCCACTTGGTCGCCCATGCCAGCAAATTACGATGTATGGTGAACGTGAGATCTTATATTTACTATTGTTGAAATTACATTAAATTGAATAATACAAATTATTATATAATTTTTGTTTTATGATACTTTGATTTTTATGATTGAAAAATCTCAAATGATTTCGATTTGAGATGCTAAAAGTGTGAGTAAATGATTTCTTGTAGTTCCAATTCGACAGTACCATTCACTGAATTTATTTACTTCAATTTCATTTAAACGGTTTCTAAACATAAATCTCACTCTAAATCGCGAATAAGTCACGATACCAATACATTTTACTACGAAGAACGTGAGTTTATGAATTTTCATAAATGGTCGCGGCGGTTTTTTGATGTTCAGCCATGTTTACAATTCCGCCGAACTTCCGAAAGACACTAACATCGATCTATGTCGATTGGATTGTACACATCTCCTTCCACTTTTTAAATTAAAAGAATAATCATATTTACATAATGCGGCCTGACCCGTCTTCACAGTGCCCCTTCCATTTTTCTTTCGGTTTTCTTGTCTCTTCTTCTTTTGGCCGAGTAACTGGCACATTTGTCGAGAAATTGGCACAATTTTTCATCGTGCTACTTCTTTATCATCTCATTCTCGTTTTCATCGACTGTTCATTAAGATCACTTTTCATTGTTTTATTTTTAATATGTCGGTTTCTGAGCAGCGATTAGTCTTTCTGTAATGCTTTCATCAAAATTCTCGACGTAGTATTTTGAATTGTGACTAAATTGAAAAATAAATGTATAATATTGCAACTTGTAAAATGCTCTGCTATGATTCATTTTTCTACGTCTTTTCATTAGCGGGGCTACTCCTCAGCCGTCTCTCGCATCCAGTTTTCCCTTAGGGTGAAAATGCAAAAAGAAGCACGATGGAGGATACCACCCGAAGAGAGAGGAGATTCGCCAGGGCCCCCTGCGCTATGCGGATGACGCCGTCTCCCCCCGCCCCTTGGCAGGCTGCCGGTACCCGTCGCGGGTCGTGGGTTCGGGGATGGGCGGGGTCTCGCCGGAACGGAGCGGGCGGTCGCTCGGCGTCGGGGGCGAACGTTCCCAGGCGCCGCTCTTCCGCCTCGCCGCGTCCGAGCGGAACGCCCCCGGTCACCGCCGCCGCTCGCGCCAACGCCCCCGCTCACGACTTCGCCTCCGCCCATGCCCCGCCCTCCCTCAACCCACGTCCTCGCGCTTGCCCTCGCTCCCTGCCGCCACGAGCGCCACTCAGTGGACGACAGAACCCAGTGGAAGACGAATGTTGAACAAAATGTGATAATGAATATATTCTATATAATAGTTAACACACAACCGAATGAATAAGTGAAAAAAAAAGTGTTAGGCGATTCGTCAAAATGAGTAAAATAGTTGGTGGAAAAGAATTGGAACTATTTGTAGGGAGAAACGCTGCTAAATATAATACGTGTGTTATCGAAATTGCCGAAAGAATATGACAATTTTTTACAGATTTTTCGAAAAACAAAGGAAAACAGTTTCTTACAGCCTTATGAAAGAGATACATTCATTGTGAGTAATGTAATGTCAAGTTAATAATTCATATCATATAAGTGTTAGCGTAATACTGCAAGCACGTATCGTTGCGTCCACGGTGACAGCAGCACGGCCGCCATCTCCGGATCCCCTTGAGCAGCATTCGGAATGGACACGCAATAAAAAATGATTATTTTTCTCAGTACATTGCCCATTTCATATTATATATTTACTGTCATTCTCCGTGGTCTAGAATATAACCTCGTGGAAATCATGTATTCCTGAGTATCTAGTGATTCCACATTTGAAGGGTTTCACTACAATTCCTCTGAATCCAATGCGGGCAAGTTGTCGAATTTAGTCTTACTAAATTGCTTACCAGAAGTGTTCTTAGAAACTTTCAGTGGGGATCAGCTCTTTTAATTTTAGTATGCTCATTATGACTTAGTATAGACACCATTAAATCTACGTATTTTATTCGTGCAGTGTCAAACTTCGATCCTCGAACCTCGCCAGTACTGGAATTACGGTCAATCAAGCCAGACAAAGTAAAAGAGCCAGCCCGCGCAAAAACGAGCAGTTGTTTTCGTGGAGTCGCAGAGGAACAAATGTTAAAAGGCCCCCGTGCAAAGAGAAGAAAGAAAAGCAGGAAGCGCAGCGAGCGGCGTCGGCGTCCTTGAACCCGGTGACGTGGATGGCGGGGGAGGTGCGGGGGCGGAGGCGAGGCGCGAGCTGCAGGCACTCGGCGGGCGGGCGCGCGGCAAGGGCTGCCTCGCCTCGCCTCGCTTCGTGCCGCGGGATGCGTCATTCTATTAATAACGCCTCGTCGCAAGCTGTCTGCGGCTGCCCTTCTCGCCCCTGTTGACACTGGGGTAACACATCTCGGCCTATCCGCCCCCCCTCGCCCCTCCCCTAGATAAACTTGTCGCGTCGCTTCGCGTGAATAGTCTTCCGTTCCGCCAGCGGACTATCGTTTTCTAAAACAGTTGAGCGTCGCCTCGCGAAATGTACTCTCGTGCCAGTCTCAGCTGATAAGAAATGTCTGTTCGGCGAGTGCAGTAAGGGGTTCGGGATAGTTTTGCATGTGATTTAATTCGTTCCGATTTCACCATCTAAAAAATATTGTAAGATTTGATATGATCATGTCGAAAATCACGTGGAGTATTAAAATAATCTACTGAGCGAAAATTATGTGGAGCCTTGCCCGTTCAAGGCAAATCGAGCACAAGTGTCATTTTTTTGGAGCTTTCAATTAATCTACCGATAGTATACCAGCTTTTAATAAAAATAAAATGCAGTAAATAATGTTGCTCTAAAAAGAAATGTTGATGTGAAATTTACTTGAATTCTTCATTCATCCCTTTACTTAATAATGAATTATTTGCGATTGTTTTTCATTTCTCTTTCTCAAACGAATTCGACGCCCAATCCGGACATAGCCTTTTGACATATTACTCCTTCTTGTTCCGTTTTCACGATAATTTTCTTCTATTTAGTTTTTGTTTTATTAATGCTCCCGTTTTCGCGACCATTAATGGCATCTTTCATTAATTTTCTTCAGATTTACTCTGCTTAAATACTCATTTTCTTTTTTGATTCCCTCTCCCCTCTCTCTGTCTTTCTCTCTCTCTCTCTCTCTCTCTCTCTCTCTCTCTCTCTCTCTCTCTCTCTCTCTTCCCCTTCCTCTTCCTTTCTCTCTTCTACAAATTCCTTTCTTAGTTAAATAATAAACCCGTTTGAACTTTCCCCAACTCTCTTCCTATCATCTTTGTTTTCGTATGTCTGTTCATTCGGGGTCATACCGTTTATTTGCGACTCTCTGCTTCACCACGATTGCTGACTGTATGTCCTTCAGTGTTTTGTTTTTGTTTCCCTTGCTCCCATTTCAAGTAACCTTCACCATTGCTGATCTCCCCTTCACCTCTGCCCTGATCACCTTTATCTCGCTCTCCGCAATGCTTCATGCTAATGTTACTTGCCACCCGGCTCATCGGGAGAGGTGAGCACAGCTCGTTAACACGACGCGACCTTGATCTCTTCAGAGAATTCAGGAATGGACTCAGCAGCGTCGCCTCGCTGCGCCATCTAGATCTGTTTATTGTTTTACAATTTATCTGCTTCCCTGCGAAAATGATCTTCAGCATCATCAGAAGGATTGTGAATGTAAACGACTGATATGTTGCCACGCCTACCGCTCCCCCGCGGTCCTACACCCGTATCCTCCACCCGACCCCTACGGCTTCACTTCCCTCCCCCCATCCGTTCATCACTTTTTATGCCCTCAAGCGACCCTGCCCCCTCCCCGACCCTCTCAGCCACCCCCTGCTTTCCCGCGCACCCTGTGCGCACACGTTATACTCCGATTATTTATAGTGTCTTTGACTGTTCATCAGCTATTAGGGTGTCATCTGATCTAGAGGCTGCGTCAGTTCAACCCTCGTATTGGACGGCACCGCAACAGCTGATTTCCGTGAACAGTCCCTATGTTTAAATCGAATAAACGTCTGCTCCTCTGCTTCCCCGGCGCGGGCGGCTGCGCTGCGCTGCGGGCAGCTGCTGATGCGACCGCTGCCCTCGCGCCGGTCGATCTGTTGTTTGGTTGCCTGCGGTGCCCCGGGGTCGCCACGCGCCAGCAGTCGCGGGCGCGGTTGGGGAAGGGAGGAGGATGGGCGGGGCAGGGGCAAGATTATGGGCAAGCGGGCGGAAAGCACCAGCAAGCAGCATGCGGGCTCTGCGGTTTGCCGCTGCGTAGAATGCGATCGAGCGTGTGCGCGTGAGATTCGATGTGCGAACTGCGGATGGCATTTAAGATTTTTTGAAACGAATGAGTTTCAGTGGTAGTGAATTATGTGGGGCGGTGATATCTGTGAAATATGACGTTGATACTTTTTGCAGAGTGTGCTTAACTTCTGAAATTGACATCTTTCTCATCCACCTTCCTTCATATCACGTACATCACCTCCCCTTGTTTATTAACCCGATGTTCCTCTTATTAACTGTCACCTTTTATCATACCACGTCCAGCACTTT
The DNA here is from genome assembly GCA_017312745.1 of Gryllus bimaculatus. NCBI lineage: Eukaryota > Metazoa > Arthropoda > Insecta > Orthoptera > Gryllidae > Gryllus > Gryllus bimaculatus. The sequence continues at coordinate 19,527,855 of BOPP01000008.1, read as the reverse complement.
TCCTATAAGAACTGTGCGTTAATTACGTCAAGCGATTTTCAGGTAAAAACAAGTTACATTTCCTCCTCCCCCTCCACAAAACACACGAGTAAGATATCGTTTAATGTAGATCCCAAACTCTTCCTCCTATTACTACTTACGTAAGAATTTAAAAAAGGTAAAATACCATTATGCATTACAATGTGTGAGTTATATAGAACAGGAAAACAAGAAATGCACCTTGTTAACTGAAGTTGTGCAATTATGCCAGATGTTTTATATGTCATTATATCAGCGTGAATTTGAAAACACAGCATCTTTTTTTTTATCTATGAGAATAAATGGAATAAATTTAAGGAATTTTTACTTTACATTTTGAAGAAATTCTGACTTTCGTAACAATCTGACGTAATATATGCAAAAATTCCATTACACAAACCTTTTCTATTACAAAAAATAGTTTCCTTTACATATCAAAATGATTAACGGATTACATGTCATTGTCAACTCAGTTACTTTCTGGCTTATCACATTCAATTCCTTTACGTCCATTCGCCATCTCCTGTACCATCCCATTTTCATTGCCATCATTTCTCCATATTCGCCGCTATTTCACGTTGCCCGCCCTGTAATATCCCCCGCCTCCGCCACTCGAACTCATCGACAACGGGCGACCGCGCCCTCTCGACCCCGGAGGCGGACGGGCAGCAGGAAGCGCCGCAAGTACCCATTAGGGCTCCGGCGCTAGCCCTCAGCGTCAGGGAAAGAGGGCCGCCCCGCCCCGCACCACTCCCCCTTCCTTCCCTCCCTCCCATCCCCCTACACGGCGCGCTCCTCAATCACTTCTCTCCGCTCTGCTCCGCCCCTCTCCTCTCTGCCTCTCCCGCCTCGCTCCACTCCTCTTTGCTTCATCTGCACGCTCCACTTCTCTGCCTCACCTCGCCCGCCCTCTCACGTCCTTAGCTTTCGCAGCCCCCTCCTCATCCCGCTGCACCTCGCTCTGCCTCGCGATTTCCCGCCACTGCCACGTTCACCACGCCCCGCCCGCTCGGCTCCGCCCCGTCCGCACTTGCCCGTCTTCTCTCCACTCCGTTCCCGCTCGTCTTCTCTTCGCTCTGCCTGACTCCTCTCCGACGCGATCCGACCCGCTCCGCTCCGTTCCACACCGTTCCACCCCGTTCCACCCCGTCCCACCCCGTCCCACCCGTCCCACCCCGTTCCACCCCGTCCCACCCGTCCCCCCCGTCCCACCCCGTCCCACCCCGTCCCATCCCGCCCCGCCGGCCCCACCCGTTCCCGCCTAGCCCCGCCCCATCCCGGCCCCTGCCCCGCCCCTGCGCCGCGCCCCCAACCGCCTGTATGCTAACGAGCCGCTCCACGCGCTCTCGAACGACGGCGTAAAAAAGCAAACGACGCGCATTTCCCCGATGAGCCCATTTGCAGAACCCACAGTCAACATCCACTTGCCATGAAACTGCGCCGAAATCGTCTGCGCATATCTGCAGGCGAGTAAGGTCGACTTCCTGGAAATTATGTGGATTATGGAGTGCGGTTTCGGAGAAATTAAAATTTTTCGGTTCGGCGGTTTGGGTTGAAGCCCCCACTGAATTAATGCCAAACTGCGGTAACTTTCAGTCATTCAGCTTGTGAGCTTGGGCTTCAGATCGTTTTCCATTGTTTCAATTCAGATGCGAAGGTTCTATAGAAAATAGTGTTACATGAAATGCTCTAACTAGAGATGCCTACTTTTAATATAAAAAAAAATTGTGTGTTATGTTTTTTGAATTGATTCTAGCAGCATAGTTTAATGTAGCTGTAAGCACAGACCCCTTCTCAACGCGAAGTGCTAAGTACACATGCTTACGATACGAACGCAGTCTCGGAGCAACGCTTGTAATTTGGTTAATCCCGCCATTTGAATTACGCTGCCATTACTCGCCAGCCTTCCACCTCCGCCTAGGTAATTGTATGCAGTCTAGACCTTGGCGGTGGCTCCCGCGGACGGCTATCCGCCGGGGCTGCACCCGACGCGCCAGCGGAGCGAGCGCTGGTCTGCGTCTTTGCACCTGCCCTCCAGCGATGACGCCCATTTTCATGGCGGCGCTGGCCGCCGCCAGGGCCGGGGGGCGTCTCCGACGCGAACACGTTCCTGCGCGCGCTCGCGTACTACGCCGGACGGGAGCCCCCCCCCCCCTCCCCCCCCCCACCGCACGCGCGGAGGCGGGAGCGCCGCCGCGCCGCTGGCTCGTGCTGTTTTTACGACGGCGGCGCCGCGCGGCGTGGCGCAACAGTAGCGTCGCTGTTGGGTTCGACTCGAAATGTAGTGGTTGGGTACATAAAGTATTTCGTTTACAGTGTTCGTTCGGGTTCATATCCTACACTTGCTGTTTAACTTATATTCTCAGAAGAATGGTCCAGACTGAAAACAAATAATCGTGGACCGTTCTCCTGAGAGTGTTGTTGTTTTTGTTGTTGTCGTAGTTATAGTTGTCATCTTTGTGGCTATTGTATATAACGCCATAGCAATTAGTAGTACGTGGGTATAAGGCTGGTCCATATTTTGGAAATTGGCTTTGTTGAATCCTTCCCAATCAATTTAAATAAAATATTAACCATAATATTTATTACATGTATATATTGTATTATACGAGATCAACATTTTAGTGCTATTAGACGAAATCAACATCTACTATTGAAACGTGCGTTTTTCAGTACTTTTGTTAACAGTATTTTTGGAAGTCTTATTTCTGTTTTTTTTCTTCATATAATTACGAAATAGTAGGTAATCATCTATATCTGTATTAAAATAGATCACAATCTTAAGCCACCTTATAGCTCTCATGTGTATTGCCAAACGTCATGTAGAATTCAACACGATCAAATTCGCCATTGCAGGTTAAGTATTAATGAGTCAAGTAAATTATGATATTGAGGTCGTAAGATTCCGAAAGATATTAAAAAAAGTATTACATTCAAAGCACTCGAGAGTATTGGAGGGTTCGGGTCGGCTTGTAAGCTGCGGCCCACTGCTGGCGGCGGCGGCGGCGGCGGCGTTTCTTGTTGCGGTGGCGCGCCGCTCCTGTCCTGCGGTCGGGAATGGCCATGCAGATGGCCGGGAATTACGCAACAGTGTTGACGTTCAGGTGACGAGGGAATCGTAAATAAAGTGCGCGCGCGCTCGGCACGTGTCCGTCTACCTCACCTCCTCACGACTACTTGTTTGTACGGCTGTTGCAGGCGCGAATTAGGACGGTGGATCAGACGACAGTGGTTTCTCTCCCACGTTCAGAAAAAAATCAACTGCATAATTACGTAGAATGAGTTAAATGAAGTCATTACTTCAAATCATTTTGAAAATCAGGAGCTTTCATTTTCTTTCGATTATTATGTATGTAAGACAAGCATCCATTAAACAATCGCCGCAAGGCCGGGACGCTTCTGGTAGGCCATAGCTCGTAAAGAGCTGTTGTGCCAAACGTGTACATACATATATGTATGTACGAGGTCTAATGTGGTATCCATCAGATCATCTTACCTTCAAGTTGTATTGCAAAGAAAAAGTTGCAGAAGAGTTTAATAGAAAATTATTTATTGTGGCGACGTGCTTATTTCGTGGTAAACAATGCAGGATTATAAAATTCTCATATTAAGCCACTTTACTGACTAATATTTGTCTTCAAAACAATTTACTCTCTTACTATAATTGTGGAAAGATTTCTACTTTAATTTACTCCTTTAAATTCTTTCTCATTGAATGATATACAAATATTTTTTCGTAAATTTTAACGAATGATTTAAAAAATATATTATAATGAATATCGATACTTTGTCGCTCTTCCACTTTCGATGTTCTGCTCGTTCCATTACTAACTGAGTTGTTTTTTTAATATTTTACGTGCTGTTTGTATCTACTTCATGGGTCCGTACAATCTGTTCTAATCTTGTGTTTTCTCCGCTACTTAGAACTCAACTGCTGTATATGCGCCTGTCAATTCAAGTTGCTTGTTGTGCGTCTGTTCTTTGACCTTCGTTTATCGTGTGATAAAAGAGCGTGATTTCGAAATTGTGAGTGTCATCCTGTGCGCTGTACGTTGCATATAGTATGATGCTGTTAATTAAATGGAAGATTATTATGTCAGGAGCTTACCTCAAATAGTCCTTCATAATTTAGAGGAAGAAGAAAAAAGGTTTGTCTTGCTGAGGCAGAACTGTACTTGAAACTACTTTTAACGTAACTCATCCAATGATGCCACGGCACGCGTTGTTAAATAAATAATTACAATCATTAGAAAGAAACAATTTATGAAACTTATTTAACAAAAACTATTAACCCAAATAAAGGACTATTCTGTCACAAATGTTTTGAAAACCTTTTGTAATTATCTAGATTGCCTACGTAAATTTGAAATGAATTTTGCATGAAACTGAATTTTAACCGTGAACTTGTTACATATTAAATTGAAATTTTCATAGTTCCTAGACAATTTTTTGATCTGCCCTTCCAGACGCTACTTTCTGAGTAGTCTTCTACATACGGGTGGATTAATGCATAAGCTGACTAGGCATGTGCTTAGGTCCCCTCAAAATAACCGCCGTTCCTTTTTAAACACAGTAATAATGGATATTTAAAACAATATTAAAATTACTTCCAATACCGTTTGTTACAGTACAGTACACCGCGCATGTACAAATTAATAACTTTGGATACCTCACCGAGTAATTTGCGGTAGCTGGTCAGTGCTGATGGAAACATAACATAAAAATGAAATTAAATCTAAGTCCGTCTTAAAATTGAAAAATATGCACAGCGTTATAGTGTCTTCATTAATGGTATGCGAACAAATTAGCTGCAGTGCGTAAAAACATTGTAATATATTTTTTAAATATCAAATGATACAGTTTATTTTCATTTTGATTACTTGCTCATTCTGTCAACTTTATTACGGGGGCTTACGCCATAAGTACCTCTTAAGACATTAATAGGGCCCTGCGTCCCCCTTCGTTAAATCGACTGGCAAAGGTGGTTCATGCTTTCAGCTATGTCATTGCAGTGCCTCGAACCGGCAGGTCCTAGGGGTCGAATCCCAACGTTGTCAGGATTTTTGACGGTAGCTGGACAGCTAGGACGGTTTCATCCTCTGTTTGGAGGAACATTCTAGTGGATGACTGCTCTGATCGGTAGATTTCCGTGATTTGTCCGATCAACACTAGGCCTGAGTAGTACCCTAGCAGTCGGGCCGCGGACCGCGCACAATCGTTGCTTCCTTTTCCTCTCCCTAAGCTCACTGCTTACTTACACACACACACGCACGCACATACACACACACACACACGCTCGCACACACACACACACACACACACACATCCACTTCACTAATACACACGTTGCGAGACCAAAGCTTGTTCCGGCTGGGACGGTACCACGCTTGTGGGAGATACCTGATTGGGAAAAACTCCGGAAGCCGACAGGTACGTCGCCGCCAGACCTTCTTCGCCTTCTAGCTGTGGAAAATCACCGCCACCCCCGCAACAAAAACATGCACTACACTAACGGGACTATTGAGTTTAGCCGTTAACGCGTTCGGAAATCACTAACCAATCAATGAAAACGCGACGAATCGGTGAGCCGTGCGCCGGGGGGTCCGTGTCACTTGGCAGCACCGCCGCGTCGCGTCGCCGCCTTCCGGCCCCGACAGCGCGCTCTCGAGGAGGCGGGGCACGGCGGTTCCGCGGCGCGCGGCGCTCCGGAGCGAACATCCTGCCGCCCGGCATTTGACGCGGTCGGTGAAGGGCTGTTGGTTCCCTGCAAGGTAGCGCGCTTTGTGCTCGCAGCTTTGTTTCGCGGTGGAGATTTCGATTTCGTATCGTCGATTTAAGAATATGGTGGGACGGGTTTGGATGTATTCGTCTCGTCGATTTAAGACCATAATGGCACGGCTTAGGATGTAATAAAGTGGTACATGAAAATGCGGTAATAGGATTTAGAGCGCAATTAACGAATCGCTTTTTCAAAACAATAATGAATACTGTTTTAAAGGTTATTTGCCAGATTTAAGAGAACGATTAGTTTTTGTTACAACAAAAATTAACAATAATTACGTTCCATTGTACTACGACTACTGTACACACTTACAGCGACGTACGTACAGTGAGAATAGAACCATTCGTAATTGTAGATTTATTATGGGTTTAACAGTCCTATGAATGTTGTGAAAGTTGTGAATGTGAATATGTTACTAATCAAATTATAATTGAGAAGTTGATTTTTTATATTAATTTCAGTACATCAGTTTTAGTTCGCAGTATTTGAAAATTCAAAAACAGTCCTCGAAGGAATGATTGGATTGCGTGATATTCATGCGCCCTGTTAACATGCGTGAGAGAATGATAAAGAAATCAGTTAGACTAGTAATGCCATATACAGTTCGACGAATTTTCTTGTAGGGTGAAACTGTGAGGGATTCTTAAACTCCCAAAATATCATGACGCCCGTACTTGCATTTTCAATTTGTGTGTATCGGTGGCTGCCTGACGTCCCCAGGGCATTCCTCTAAAATTCCTTCGGAGAAAGAGCGCGTTGTGGCGCGCGTCGAGGGGATGTGTAGGGCGCCGCGGCGTCGCACAAGGCGC
>BOPP01000008.1:19495094-19512726 GCA_017312745.1 Gryllus bimaculatus | reverse complement strand
GCCCCCACCCCACCCCAGCCCAGCCCCAGCCCCCGCCGCCGTCTCCGACTGCCGGTTAAACTCGTTGCTGCCGCTGCGCGGTGTCTTCGGTGCAGGCCATATTAAGCCGTTAGATGCCTGTTCGGCTTGAGGGGTCTTAGGGCTAGGGGACTTTATATCAAAGTTCGGCGGCTTTCAAAACCGCTATCGAGCCGTATATTTTTATGGGCGAAAAAATCCTTCGTATGCAAACCTTCGGAGGGAAGTAATGCCGTTATATTTTACTGCATGTTAAAAAGATCTCAACCTAAATGAAGTCTTCTGAGCTAAATTCACAAATTCGCCTGTTTCCGTCGCCCGATGATACTCCTTTCTCCCTAGTTGTTGAAAGAAGCGTTAGCCGTAATTTGCGTGAAGAGATGGAAGAGCAGTCACATGGCCACGCAAAAAAAAGCCATTTCAATTCAATGTCATTCCAGAAGTAATCATTATGAATATCAAAATAACTTATAACCTGTGCAATTTTAAAAACTATTAATGAATTAGTGTAAAATTTGTTCAAAACTCAATGGCTCTATGCTTACGAATCCTAAGCAGTGGCTTGAATGCGTTACACTTTTGTTCATGTACATCGCCGCCCTCTCATTCTTTGCCTCCACCTGGGTTCAGTCTCAGTCTTCTATGTTCCGGATTATACAGCCTCATTATCCAGATGCCCACGAATAGAAGGGTCCATGATTTTCAGAATTAATTGATATTTATTTTAAAGGAATACTTAAGGGGTATTAATTTATGATGTGGGGTATTTTGCAATAGGGCTATTTTGACTCCCTTTTCTTCTTAGTTCTTTTTTCCAGCCGACAGCCGGTTATCCGTTGTGTCCAGCATGACGCAATATTGACTGACACTAGACATGAAACCACACTTTGCGAGCTACTCGATCTTGCAGCACAACGCGCGGCCCCCGCGACAACACTACATGATAGAGACGATGATAAACAACCGATGCCCAAGACGGACTCCATCCGCGAGCCTTCGGCACAAAGCCCTGCGCCGGTTCAACGCTCTAGCCACCTGCGCCATCAAGTTGCGCTAGAATGCCTTTTGCAAATTTTAAAATTTAGAAAGAGTCAAATTAAATCCAAAAACTTTCACTCGGTTATATTTAATCCTATTTAATTTACAGTAATTTTATAAGTTTAAAATTAGCAAACATTAGTTAGGACCATTCGATATGGACTCTTACTAAATAACCACAGGCCTAAAACTATCTTGAAGAGTTTTTTATAATAGCTTTACATTTCCCTTAAAAAATATATTCGTTAATTTAATTCTGAATATTTAACTCTCGAAATTGGTGTTATTTCCCACATAACAACGTGATACTGTGTGTAATAAACACTAAACAGTACTGTGAAAACCTTTCTTTTTGGTGGGTTGAGACGGTATCATCAGGCCTATCATCTCATTTAATTCACACTTAAAGGCCTAACAACCGTGTCATAATGAGGACACTGCTGAAAAAGCTACCCTGGAACAATTACACACGTTAATCGTGGTACGTGTCAGTGAATGCCTACAACCCACCAATAATAAGAATAATAATAATAATAAAATGAATAATAATAATAATAATAATAATAATAATAATAATTACAAAATGTAAATAAATGTAAAAAACATTAACCAAAAATATCTGTTAATTCTTTAATTGACAACGGAAAAATGATGTACCAATAAATACTGATTTACAATGCCCATTCTAACTATTTAATTTTTTCATTTAAGAGGTAACTTCCGAGGCTTCGTTTTGCGTGCTGTTGGTTGAGATGTCTAAACCCTTGAGTCTGCGGGCAGCTCTTACCTAGCTTGCATCCCCGTGCACCTGAGAGAACTCGGACGGGATCTCCCATATAGAGATACTCGTGAGAATTGAGGCACTCTGTACTCACGCACTTGTGAAAGTGCTCTCGCCGTGACATTGTAACACCCAGGAAAGCGCACCACCTGAATGTCTTGCTTCTTCTCGGCCTACCCTTTATTAGTCTCGTTATTCTTGTGTGGCCGTGTTGATTAAAAGTGATCCAAATTTGTATGTAATGATTCCGGGGAATGTTACTATAAGGAATAAGCGCTAGTAAACGAAAAGGGTGTCGTGTGTGTAATCTTCTATCGTTTGTAAAACCCCCGTTTGAAAATAAGGCGAATTTTCTTCTATTATCAAATTTACTAAACAAAATATTACCTTCAAAATCATTCAAAGAAAGAGCGAAAAAGATATGAAGCTAATTTACAAAAAATGTGAAGTTTTAATTTTGTTTTAAAGATATTTTCGATAAAATGAAATCTTGATGGATTTTGGTGGATGTGAAACAAAATATATTTCCCTTAATTCCTTGTCTCTAATCATAATTTTAAAGTACGTAGTGTCTAAGAAATAATGTTTACAAAATGCTTACGCTGGACTTCGCCATTCGAAAGTAAGAAAAGGAATCAACCATTTTACAGGAGTTCTGAAGTGAAATGGCAAGTTTGTGTATGGTTACAAGGTCTTGCATCTTGATACGCCATTCCAACGTTTATGATGGCCATTCTGAAAATGATTTAATCTCTTCCTCGTAATCATTATGAATATCAAAATAACTTATAACCTTTGCAATTTTTAAAATATTAATGAATTAGTGTAAAATTTTGTTCAAAACCTCAATGGGGGCTCTATGCTTACGAATCCTAAGCATGTGCTTGATGCGTTACACTTTTGGTTCATTACATCGCCGCCCTCTCATTCTTTGCCTCCACCCTGGGTTCAGTCTCAGTCTTCTATGTTTCCGGAATATACAGCCGTCATTATCGAGATGCCCACTGAATTAGAAGGGTCCATGATTTTTCAGAATTATTGATATTTAATTTTAAGGAATACTTAAGGGGTATTAATTTAATGTATGTGGGGTATTTGCAATAGGCTATTTTGACTCCCTTTTTCTTCTTAGGTCTTTTTCCAGCCGACAGCCGGTTATCCTTTGTGTCCAGATGGGACGCATATTTGACCATACACTAGACATGAACACACTTTGCGAGCTACTCGGATCTGTGCTCAGCACAACGCGCGGCCCCCGCGACAACACGTACATGAGAGAGACGTGATAAACAACCATGCCCAAGACGGGACTCGAGTCCGCGAGCCTTCGGCACAAAGCCCTGAGCCGGTTCACGCTCTTAGCCACCTCGGCCATCAAGGTTGGCTAGAATGCCTTTTGCAATTTAAAAATTTAGAAAGAGTCAAAGTAAAATCCAAAACTTTCACTCGTATATTTAATCTATTTATTTACAGTTAATTTTATAAGTTTATAAATTTAGGCAAACGTTTATTGTTAGAATTCATTCGATATGGGACTCTTACTAAATAACACAGGCCTAAACTATCTTGAAGAGTTTTTTATAATAGCTTTACATTTCCCTTAAAAAATATATTCGTTACATTTAATCTGAAATATTTACTCTCGAAGTTGGTGGTTATTTCCCACATAACAATGTGATACTGTGTGTAATAACACACTAAACCAGTACTGTGAAAACCTTTCTTTTTGGTGGGTGAGGACGGTATCATCAGCCTATCATCTCATAATTCACACTTAAAGGCGTAACAACCGTGTCATAATGAGGGACACTGCTGAAAAGCTGACCCTGGAACAATTACACACGTTAATCGTGTAGCGTGGTCAGTAATGGCCTACACACCAATAATAATAATAATAATAATAATAATAATAATAATAATAATAATAATAATAATAATAATAATTACAAAATGGTAATAAATGTAAAAATATCATTAACAAAAATATCCTGTAATTCTTTAATTGACACGGAAAAATGTGCCAATAAAATTGATTACAATGCCCTTCTACTATTTAATTTTTCATTTAAGAGCGAACTTCCGAGCTTCGTTTTGCGTGCTGTTGGTGAGATGTCTAAACCCTTGAGTCTCGGGCGAGCTCTACCGTAGCTGCATCCCGTTGCACCTGAGAGAACTCGGGACGGGATCTCCCCATATAGAGGATCTACTCGTGAGAATGAGGGCACTCTGTACTCACGCACTTGGAAAGTGCTCTCGCCGTGACATTGTAACACGCCAGGAAGCGCACCAACCCTGTAATAGGCTTCCTTCTTCTCGGCCTACCCTTTATTAGTCTCGTTATTCTTTGTTGGCCGTTGTTGATTAAGGTGATCAAATGCTATTAATGGATTCCGGGAATGTTTACTATAAGGAATAAGGGCGCTAGTAAACGAATAAGGGTGTCGTGTTGTGCATAATCTTTCATTCGTTTGTAAACCCACCGTTTGAAAATAAAGGCGAATTTTTTCTTATCTATTATCAAATTTACTGAAACAAAATATTACCTTCAAAATCATTCAAAGAAAGAGGAAAAAGAATGAACGTTAATTTACAAAAATGTGAAGTTTTAATTGTTGTTTTAAAGATATTTTCGTATAAAATGAATTCTTATGATTTTGGTGGATGTGAACAAAATATATTTCCCTTAATTCCTTGTCTCTAATCATATTTAAAAGTACGTAGTGTCTTAAGAATAATGTTACAAATGCTTACGCTGACTTCGCCATTTCGAAAGTAAGAAAAGGAATCAACATTTTAAAGGAGTTCTGAAGTGAAATGCAAGGTTTGTGTGGTTACAAGGTCTTGCATTTGATTACGCATTCCAACGTTTATGATGGCCATTCTGAAAATGATTTAGACCCGTGCGTGTCCTTGAATTGCCTGAAATTGGTGTATATGGAATGTGACTATAATTCTAAGCAGTTTTCTGATAAGTCAATTGCGTTCTCAGAAATTGTTAGGTCCTTCGTGTACCTCTAGTACAAACGACACGGGTAAAACGCTTCAATTTTTGCGTACCCACCAGAAAAAAAACAGTCTGGACTTTCGTTCTCTTAGTATTCTATTGGTATTGATGTACACATTTTGTAAAGATCTTACTAATTCCAAAAGCAGTCGGGTTGTTTTGAAATAATCTCAAACGTACTAATGAAATAAAATAATCTTTTTTACTTAATGTTTTGACGTTGGCAACGTAAATAAGAAGTCAAGTAATTTGCGGACTTCTAATATTTAATCTAAAAATGCAATTAGTACTAAATGAAGGATTAAAGTTTGATTTTCGTTTATTTTCGTCAAAAACTGTACAAACTGTATGTGACATATGGGAAAGAAATAGACGTCTGCGCTCGCTTTTTTGAGCTCCAGAATCCATTCCCCTCCCTGTTATCATACATAATTGAATGACGGACAAATTTAAAAAAAAATCAGATTATCAACTTTTAAAAACTAGAAATTTTTACTTCTAAGGTATAGAAATCTCATTTGAATCGGTAAAAGACCTACATATTTTATATTATAGTATTGCTAACAGAATGGAAACCCGCACCCCCGGCTCTACTTTTACCACAACTTACAAAATGACAGATCGACAAAACATGCGCATGGTGAAGCTTCATTCATGACCAGAAGCAAAACTAGAGGGCTTCTCAGAATTGGCTAAATGGTTCAGGAAAAATGGACGAACACCTACTTGAGATGGGACTCACTGCTAAAGTACATTACTTGTTTCAGGCGTATTTGGTCTTTTTAAATTAAAACCATAAATGTACACTAATTAACACTATATTTTGTTTAGGACTGTTCTTCCATCAAACAGAGCTGTTCTTCTGTTTTCAAAGGACGATGCATATAGTGTACGAATAAAAGAAAGAGGATGAGCCCTTCTTAAATCCTTCTGGATTCCATACTTAATTGGCAAAGAATTGAAAATATGAATAAATCATGTTCTTTCACACCCGTACGGAGATTCTGAACGTTTCGAATACCGATTTTAAGGTACCAGGATCAGTCTAGGGCAATACCACGAATTCCATATGAAGGTATTTTTGAAATCGAAATGAAATGACGCCAAAAGCGTTCGAAAGATCTAAAAATATTCCAACAAGAGCATCTTTTTGATCCATTGCATCCATTTCGATTTTGATTCGTATGTTTTGCCTGGTTTCAAAAAATGTGTCATGTACAATATATTATAGATTCAAGAAGAAATAATTTTCATATTCTTGTAGTAACCATATAAAAATAAAAAATAGAACTGCTTTCTGTTATTTGTAATATGCATGTATATTTTACTATAATGTTACTTACGAAAAGTAACGTAATATTGTGTCATTTAAGATTAATCTTTTCACTAGAAACTGTTGTAAATTTCTTAAAGAGCCACTTCAGATCATGCATGAAGATAAATAGCGCAACATTACGTAAATTCGAGCAAAGCAACTTTTAGTGTAGTGTTTATAAATCCACACACCACGTAACATTTTCGACCCAGTGGCATAACTCTGCTCCGGATGTTGGTCATTTGAGCAAGAATTCGGAACTAACCGCGTGGCCATTGCTCTCTTTACAGGGGCTCTGGGAAACCGCTTGCAACGCGTAGGCTCCGCACGCAGACACGTTTAGGGTCGCAGTGCACGCCCGTTCCCCAACGGTACATGTCACGCGAACGGGTTTGCGCTTGGAGAACCGAAATGCTGGCGGTTCCTCTTCCGCGCCTTCCTCCTAACCACTCAGCCTTGGCCGGAAAGATTGTGCAGGCATCGGTCGCAGGGAGGTGTAAAGGCGGCTCCACACGTTCGTCATTCGCCGAGCAAGGAGCTTCTACGAGTCCTATCTCGAGAAGCTGATGTGATGGGCGAATGTTCGCTTCTGTTTATGGGTCCGAAAGACCAACACGCGTGGGTAGGGCGGGCACCGAATGCTCGGCAAATAGCAAGCAACTTGTCCTTACTACTTGGGATTCGGCGAGCGGTCGCTTGCTTCTTGCCGAATACCGAATGTATGGAACCATCTTAAAGAGAAGGAGAAGGGTTTAAATACATTGCGCAACCTTCAGCAGTGCAGACAGTACGCTGTCATGAACGACAAGAGTGCCTGCCATTAATGAGAGGGGATTTTTTAAGTTGTCTAATTGTATGCTTTTGTTTAAGTTCTAATAACATGAACTAAAATATCGTTCTAATAAATGCTTGTACTTTTAAATACCTGTGTTTATGATAATCCGGTTTTTCGGATATGGACATATTCTGTCATTAAATTGTTTCACTTGCGGAATTTTTATTAACGGAAAATTAGAATCAAACCATGACGAGTTCAGTCCTTCGTAAACCGGACGAAACTTCGTTTTCCGGTTCAGATTAGCCCCTTATTTTTGCATCTTGGGTCGCAATACCTGCCGTGTGCTAGCCACTGTGGACGCAACAGATTTTAAAATTATTGTTGCAACTGAGAAATTGTCTTTGCTTTCTCCCTAATTTTCTTAAGAGTGGCTTCTCAATATTGTTCAAATTTTAAATCGAATTAACAGCTTTAATGGAGTATCCATTTATGATTTAATGTTTTGTTGAGAGCGGAAGATGATTTTATGAATGGCGGAAGAACAAGTTGAGGTATAGAGCAGCCTCTTGTTCTTGGGATAGGAAACTACCCCTAAGGTGAGTGAGCCGCGAGGACAAAAGCATGTAGGATCGAGAAGGCAACGGAGAATCATTCCATGAATGATTCTCTGGATATCCGCAGAATTAGAAGTTCAAAGACGCGAAAAAATAAAGAAGTCGAGGATCGTGATGACCTTCTTCGGAACACTGAAATTGTGGCGGCAGAAATAAAGGCAAAGTTGACCCGCAAAGTTGAAGCGTCACAGTGACCGTGCTGCGCAGATGCATATCTGGTTTTCCCGCAAAAGGGGCCATTATGAACACTTGTAGAGCCCCTGTTACACGAGGTCAAAATGCGAAATTTTGGCAGTTAGTATATATGATAAACTATCCCAAACAACACTTAAATTATCGTTTTTTTCTCTCTCCTTTCGTAATAGTTAGATAAATAAGCAATAATAGCAGTAGGGAACAATAATTAATGTAATATTTGGACTACACTTTTTGCAAAATATGATCAATGCCAAAGCAGATATTTTTTTCAAAATTTTGAATAGGATTTACACTATTACCTTTTGCTGTCATGAATTACTTAGTGTACTTTTTAATGAATTACTTAGTGTATTTCTAATTACTTAGAGGAACGAGGACTGAATCACTCTGTATACAAAACTGAACCAAAGTTCTTGTAAATTTAATATTTAAGGATAGCTTATTTATCGAGTATGATATACGAATTAACTTACAGAATTGAATGACTTTACTAAAAAAACGTATTATGAAATTATACTTTTTAGTGAATAAAGGGGGTGACCAATTCTTCTGAAAGTCGTGGTTGAAAAAGGTTTCACAGAATAGTCATATTTATTTTTCATATAAACATGGAATGTTAGTAATCCTTTTTTCAGTTCCGAGTGTAACGTAATGAAAGTACAGCAACACCTATTGATGCAAGTTGCTCGTTTTCCATTCAGTAAAATGGTCGTTAGGAAATGATTGATGTTTCTCTAAACGAAACTTCACTCCTCTGCTAATTTACAAGCTTACTGGAGCTCATAAATTTTGTCTCATTTTGCAACACACCTACCGTTAATTGGGCGCTGTTTAATTTGATTAACAAAACACGAGTGTACACTGAAAAGCTTCCTCGCCCGTAATATCTGCGTGAAGATTTAGAGGTGACTTTGGCCGCGGTCCAAACATCCCAGCCCCTTGCGGACACATAATTGAAATGCTTAATGGTTGTTGCGTGTTCGACCGATAAGAAATCTCGGCGTTCTTTCTGTCTGCACCTTCTTAAAACGTGAAGTTTTACAGCGTTGTAAAATATCAGAATTGCTACCCCCAAGCGGCGAATGACACCAGTGGGATATTAAAATTGCAGGGTTCTGGTCAGGGAGTCGCTTGTCATTTTGGTTAGTGTGTGCGAGTGTGTTGTTGTGTGCGAACATGTGTGTGTGTGTGTGTGTATGTGTGTGTGCAACGTCCTGTGACACTTGCGTGACCGGTACTTGCTCTGGAGAAACATTCACGGGCGCTCAGCTCAAGTTGCTCCGGTGTGACAGTTACATCATGCTCCCGGCGTAACAACCTGAGCTCTTTTTGGAATTCATTTCCAGCTGACTTGAGTTGTGTGTCAATTCGTGGAGAGTGAGGCTTAGTTTCATTTGAGCGCTCTAGTGAGTATGCATTCACTTGTCCCTCTCTTCTTTCACTTTTTCAATGCATATGGATTAAGTAGTTGTATAATAGTATAAGCACCTGGACAAGGAATAACAATTTGAAGACCAAACACAGTATATTGGCTCCAAATGAAATTCGTGGAACAATACTTATAGTTCTTAAAGGTTTCGCAATACTGACTTTGTGTAGAATACGCTCTTGAGGCTAACCTCCGCAAACTACCATGTAACTTGCATCTAGTTTTTCTTTTGTGTGAATTTAATGCCAAGTTATTCCAACGTTTCTTCGGAGCTCGATAATTGAATTTTATGGTCTAGGCGTAGGTGATCATTCTTAGAACGAAAGAAGCCTTAATTTATCATATTGTGTACGTTTGTAACAAATATTAATGTCCAACGACCTTAATCTTAATAGCAAGTGCTCCAGTACAGGAGTTCAATTTACTCCAGTGTGTTGGTTTAATACCACGTATTTATCCTAAGGAGTTCAATTCTGTTCCCTTTTGAAATAATATTGATTGCTCTGAAGAACTATGTCTTACAAGTGTTGAGTTACGCGGGTAGAAATTATACTTGTAAAAATTCAAAATATAAAGCTCGTATACTTCTATAAAGCCAATATTAAAATAATTCTCTTAATGAAGCAGGAAAAAAATAGAGTAGTCTTAAGTCAACTAGGTTACTTAGATCCCAACTTGTTTGTGTGGATAAGCTATACGTTCGGGTGAGAGAAACATTGACTGCTCGTCAAGAAAATACAAATCAGCCCATTCGTCTTAAGCGACCTTCGTCGCCTCTGGACAAAGAACTCTACTTTCTCCTTCTGCTTGTTATACCTTCATGTTGAGTTAGCTAAGTACTTAGTGATTCGGCACGAAGCGAGGTCCAAGGTCTGCCAACACAAAAGAAAAAAAAATATGGTCTGAAATAAATCATATAATAATGATCTTTCTTGTTAGAACGTACATTCAACAATTGTTTCTGGTTCATGTGTTTACAATACTTTAGGTCTTGTTATCCCATAACGTGAATCGCGAGACCATTTCGCAACCACCACGAGTTAAGTGGCTCAGGGTAACAGTTGTTGCCATTGCAACTTTTCTGATTGGGAGATCCTAGGGTTCGAGGTCCGACGACACTTGCTAGTTTTGACTCTAGCTAGATAGCTAGGTCGAATTCAGCCACTGCCTGGAGGAGAATTCTAGCGGCCGGCTGTTCTGATCGGTAGTTTTCCGTGGTTTCTCCGATTAATGTCGATGCATAAGTTTAACAACTAGACGTGGGATCACGTTCGATATTTCCTTCCTCGTACTTGTCTCCACCTCTACCCTCACTCACACACATTCACACATTTATCAGTCGGGAGCTTAGAGCTTGTTCCAGTTAGCTCTGTTCCCCGCTGGTGATGATTACTGGAGAAGCCTCGACAAGCTGACTTGCAAGTCGGCTCCGGATTTCATGTTCTAGCTGAGGAGAAACGCCGTTATCCCGGAGGAATATAAGGGGCACTCCACTTACTGGACTAATGACCATGGCAGTTAACGCGCGCGGAAACAAAGAAAGCAAGGAACTTCGTCCCCTGATGGCGATTCCGGTTGCAGTGCTCTGTGTCTTTTGTCATGGACATTTCAAACTCATCTCACTGTTAAAGTGGATTTGGATTTTGCCGAGGAGTAAAGAAAGAAACGAAATTATAAATCAATTAGGGATGCAATTAATTATTATTAATTAGATTTTAATAGTATACTATACTTCAAATTATTCAAATATTTTCCAAAACATCTTTATTATGTTGAGCGTCAATACGCTTAACACTATAGCAATGTGCTTCTTCGTTTAATTTTACTCGTAATAAATTGCTTTCTTATTGTATATCGGGCTGTATTCAGATATGTTTGGTTGCTTTGACCGCAGCAAATGAAATTACTTGGCATCTTTCTTTCATCCTAACGACGCACTCGATGTAGGTTGACAGTAAAGTGCTGTCTCACAGGGCCTCTTGTCTCTCCGCACCAAGCCATAAACTGTCGATTGTGTTTGGAACTATTTGAAACAGATGCAAGACTCCAGGTACCAAGGCATGCCGAAAGATTTGTAGAACATCCCTTGGCTAGTCGGACATCAAGTCGGACCACTTGAGCCTGAGGCGTTCCTTTAGACTACAAAATAATAGTATATAGATAATACGTACATATTTTTGTATAGCTAACGAGGCTCTTAAATCAGTATTTACACTTAGTTAAATAGAATGATTACAAATTTCGTTCACATCTTAGTTTGGTGAAGATATATGAAAGAACCGTTACATCTAAAACCATCCATAACTTATTTTGATACTGATGTAGTGATATTAAGCTATTAATCTGCTATCGTGAATCTTCGTGTTACAAAATATCGTAAGAAAGAGCATAAGAATGACTCAGTTGCGCTATTGAGTTATGATGTCCGAAGCGTATTTTGTAGAAGGCCGACCAGATTTCTTTTTTAAGCCTTTTTACGTTCGCAATGCGTTACGTAATCTTGTGTTCGTGGTTTGCACTACGACGTGCGACCTTCGCCGAAATATCTAGTGACTCCAGGAAGAGAGGCATATAAACAGATTTTTAGAGCTAATAAAACCTATCGCGTATCGACTAACCTAGCTTGGTAAGATTACGGAAATCTTTCTGCGCGTATTTGACAATATTCTCATAATTTAGTTATTCATTTGGTATAAACAACAGCCCAAACCGTATGTCACTTTTGGGTAGATAAAAACTACATAATTTATTTTTCATTGAAAATGATAACTGAAAGTCGTGCGGTACCATCTCCTGCATAGTTTGACCTTATGTTCAAGATATTCCTACACTGTTTAAGAGAGAGATAAATACTATGCAAAATAAGTTTCAGGGATAAGGGGGAAGCTTCATGAACTGTTGCTGAATTTCTATTGTGTATGTGTCCTTGTGATTTAAATTTCAGATTATTTGCCGGTTGGACCAGTTAGTGCCATAGAAGCATAGAAGGTATTAAAGACGTGATAACTCCGATCTCAGAGGTATTCATCGCACGTGGTCCTAATGGACTACTTCGATTTTTATACAGTAGCCGATGATATCAGGTCATTGGTACACCTCCTGCATTATAAAATTATTCTTTTTAATTGAATTAAATTATTTTTTAACAGTGGTAAGCACATTTCTGAGGCTACGAGCTCCGTTGAGAAGGACGTTCGCGAATTAATTAAAAAGATTCATTTTATTAGGCTGGAGGTGTACCAATGACCTGATATCATCGGCTACTGTATAAAAATCGAGACATATTTAGTGGATTTTCTTTTCACTTGTTCCATTTGCTTATCACTTCAGTTCTTTTATTGGATATTCAAGAATGTTTATATTCACCTGTTGTTTCGATAACGTGGAAGGACGCCTAATCATTTGAATCGTCTATATAACTTTCTTTTACTTTTCTTCGTTTTTTTATGGAAGACAACTCGGGACCATTTCATTTACTACAATTTTACTCCGAACAAAGATGATGACATTTAGCGTATGAATAATTTCCAAATCAAATCTCAGTTTTTCAAATTCTGGTTTCCGATATCGACCCAAATTTAATTTTTCCCTGAAGCATCGCCTCTTTCTTGAGATCTGTAATCTCAGAAATAATGTTGTGCGCTTGAAACAGTACTTTTTTATGAGCTTTATGAGCTTTTTTTCTTATCGACTCCATTGTGGTGTCACGATAGTTATCCGGATAAGGGTGTATTCAGGGTAAGATAATAAAAACTGCCTGAAATGATGAAATGCGTATGATAATAATATTTGAGTTTCAATTTTATAATTACTCGATAATCGAAAACTCTCAAAGTTTTTGAAATATCCTTTCATTTAGGGCTCATATCCCGTTTTTCCAAGGTCTTGATCTTATTGGCTGTTCGAAGATGCACCCTACCTCTGTCATAAGTTTGCCATCAACATTGACGCTGTCAATTAGATTTCTAGAGAGAAAGAGACATCTAGAGAGAAATATACTAGAAAATAGTTTAAATTGTAATAATATTAACAATAACAATAATCATAATAATAAAAATATGGTACCTCCTTGCTTGACTATCGTCTTTTTTTAACTGGTCGATTTAGAGCAAATTAGTTATGGCTAACCGTGACTATCTCCAAAGTGTTTCATAATTCAGAGATGCAACTGCACCCCCTAGTGGCGCCTATGATCATCACCAGCCATCACCTCAATATCTGAGGCTTGATGAGGCCTATAATAAGGCTAGTTAATCCTAAATTGCCAATGGCGATGAAAAGAAAGTCGCGGACTTCAGTGACATATGGATAATTCTACGAATACACATGTATGCCCGAGGCGGGATTCAACCCCGTGGGCCTTCGAGTCGAGGCTCTTCAGCGTTAGCGACCTCGACCTACCCAGGCCGGCACCCGTGACTTCGGATCGGTTGGGGCCCTCCTCCGCGTAGCGCGAAACGTGCACGGCATCTGGCGGCGCGGCGGCGCAGCGAGCGTGCTGGCGGTGGCCCATGAATGGCGCGGCGCGCGCGGGGCCCGGCGTCGGGGGCAGCACGGGAGGGCGTCGAAGGTCGCGGCGCAAGAGCAGTGCCGCTCTTCCGGGCGCTCGCTCTCGCTGGCGGGTCGAGGCCGGTGGGGAGGGCGTGGGGCGGGTGGGACATCGCCGACACACATCGATATTTCGACTCATCGAGGTTCAAAATGAATACGTCGATGCCAATAATTCATCGCCCCAAAAACATCGAGGTTGTTGAACGACCACCTTTTGAAAGCTGCTTTTAGTATCATTAATGTTGGTGCGGGGGGTATTTAAGCTGACTGTCATGTTCATTAATTTATAATTAAGATTGACAAAACATACTGAAAACATTGTAACGAAAATTCTACTAACTTAATTTCAACCTTGGTGAGTTTGATATAAAAAAAACAATTTACTGAAATTTGAAAATCTGTAGTTTTTCGTAGTTATTTTAATACTTTTTTCCATTCGAAAATAAAATTTTAAACGTGTAAAAACGTCGAGCATTGTATGTCAGTGATAAAAAACCGTAGTTTCAATAAATTTATGTTAAAATATCGCTATTTATTCCAAAAACACATATGTTTTGAAAGCCACAACATTAATGTAGCATCCCTGCTTCGCGCGCCGCAGATCTCGAGAATTTTTGGACGGACTGCATCCAGAGAGGGTGGATATGCCTGTAGGACCACTCCAACATTTTTTTTTGTGGTAATTTTACTCAGTTCATTCAAAACTTTTAACATAAATTGGTCGCACCACATCCCATTTTGATGTGACATTGAGAGCAATCGTAAATTGTATAAACGGCTTTTCATTAAAATGTTTTACTCACTCGATATATTTTCTCCTGTGCGGGTCATGCGAAAATTCGCACAGCATATTCGGATTGCGAGCCTACTTAACTCAGCGGGTCGGCATACCTCCTTCAACACGTTGGTGCCTGTGTATGAGGAAAGTTGGCAACGTAATGCTTGTCAAAAACTTTTTTTAGTTCTGTTTGTACACCTAGACTCATTCATCTCATGTTTTAATCATCCATTTCTGCGTTATGGATCAGTTGCTGTTTTAATGTATACTTTTATTGTGTTTTACTCTGTAGTTTGCATTCCTATTGTAACCCCAAACTGGCAGCTTGCCATTATTTTAAACAGATTGAATAAAATTGACTTTTGTTATCCTATAGCAACAGATAGGGAATGAGTGGAAGAGATTGGATGTTGCCACCCGTCTCGAAGTTTTACCTTGGTGCATTACGCATCAAACCTACGAAACCTTATATGTTCACTAGAGAGGATGAAATGTATGAAGCATGGAACAAAGCCGGGACAATGTAAACCAGAAATTATCGCCTGACAAATTTGAGAAACGTGAAGCTAACTTTAATTCAATATAGTATAATTTCATTCATGGACGTGTCCACTTTTCATGAGCATTCTGAAAAAGTCTTTTGTTCGTGCGGCAAACATTTACATACTGTACGTCATTTTGGTTGGCCAGTCCCTCAATGATGCTTGAAACTTCAGGCAGATCAGTTTCTGCGAATCTTTACCAAAGTGAAAATTTTGAAATTTACAGGTCTTTGTGCCAATTGGTTTTCTGTGTAATTTTTTGTTAGAGAAAAACAAGACGATTTAAATCGCTCATCGGTTACGAAGTCAAGGTATTAATTATGATGCTTCGAATAATTTTATTCACATCTCTCCAGAAAATGTGCGATTTATGTCTCGTAGAAGACTGCCAGATGCTCTTCATTTTTAATCAAATTTCGAGCTTTCTTCCAGAACTTTTTAAATTTTTCTTTATACTGTGCATTCTGTTCTGTAAATGCTAGGATTCAGACCACTGCATGTGGACAGACGCTTATGATCGTGGGAATGGTAAGGTACGGTTGCGCTTAAGATAATGATAACAATAATGGAAATGCCGCATCACGGCTGCTTGGCACCGTATTGTGCATAGGACGATTGTGCGCGAATAGTTGCCACTGTCACCGTGTCTTGTTACCAGCTCTGTCTTTGTCACCTGGTCGCTTTACACGTTTTATAACTGCTGAGGAAAGCGACGTTGTCCGCTAGCAGCTACGAAAATTGCTTCCTTCCTTCTGTCGAAAGAGATTTTCTCCTTTCGGAATGTCACGACACGGAATTTCTCAGGCACCTAAGTATTACTGTGGTATTGAAATAACCAGCTCAAATGTCTGCTGAGTTTCAAAAATACGGATGTGATTGTATGTGGTATAAATATTTCTAGTGAGAACCTTCATGATGTCCTTGGTGTGAATATTAGCGGAGGGATTTCGGTTATTTTCTTTGCATTTTGAAAAATTGGTATATCGACTATCGGGGTTGTGTTGGGTACAAAACATTCTGGTAGTATGGCCGTCCTATAAACGTGGGAAGTATACAGACAAAACACTTTTTTTTCTTTATTGAGAGGCCTTAAAATGATTGTCTGAATTTGTATGATCTACAAAAACGTGTTGATGTGTACGTGCTTAGAACGTAACCTGATCCAAAAAATGTATTTGTGTAGCTATGAAACAGTAGAATACCTTTTCCGAATCCTAGATACAATCTGACAAGACGAGTTTTGAAGTGTTACTTGTGGAATATACGGCGTTAAGACAATTCGCGATCTGTACAATACAATTCAGCTTTCTGAACTGTGGATGCCTGCATAGGCGCTGGGAACGGATGTTTGGTTCACCAAAGTATGTAGAATATTCCCCGTCTTTTGCTTCAATTTTTAAAATAAGTTGTGTGTAGTGATAAAAAGAGAGGTAAATCGGGGAATCGTTAAACATCGTCTGTATGGTTAGAGACGAATTTTCAAGTATGGTGCGACCCGTCTTGGTCCTGACTCCAGAGTGCCAAAGTTTTCGGTTCACAGAATTCTTCTAAAAAAACAACTTTCAATTATTTTGAGGAAATTTTCTTCTACCCCGGATGCGTGAATTTGCCTTTGGCCATCTCCGTGGCCTGTTGTGGGTGCTTCCTAATCTGACTTCTGACACACATGTGCTTACGGTGTGTCTGTGGTAAGAGACAAATTTTAAGGTCTGTCAAGGACTAGAGTGCCAAAGTTTTAGGTCCACATGATTCTTCAAAGAAAACTACTTTCAACTGTCGCACTTTGAGAACATTTTCTTCCACCTTGACTGCGTGAATGAGTGTGAGTGCATCTTGGGCCACCTCCGTGGCCCTTGCGTGCTTCCTAACCTAATTTGGGGCATACATGTGCTAACGGAGTGACTGTGATCAGATACGAATTTTCAGATCTGTCAAGGGCCAGCGTACCAAAGGTTAAGTCCACAGGATCCTGGAAAGGAGGAAAAAAAAAAAAAAGTTTAGAATGCGTTGAGTGAATGTGTGAGCGTCTGGTGCGCTCCCTCGCCGGCGGTGAGGCAAACGCACACTCACGGCGCGTGTGTCGGTGTGCGCAGAGTCGCCGCACCGCTACGTGGAGTCGGAGGTGACCATCCACTACCGCAGCCCCGTGCGCGCCGAGGCGAAGGAGGCGCTGCCGGAGGAGGAGCTGGCGCGCCGCCAGGCGGAGGCCATGCGCCGCATCTACCAGGAGGAGCGCCGCCGCAAGTACCTGCAGGAGCTGCAGGACATGCAGAGCCGCCGGCACACCGACAATTTCACGTAAGGCTCAGGGCGTCAACTGTGATCGAGAGGTCCTAAAAAAAAGAAAGAAAAGAAAAGAAAAACACGTTGGAGCATACCAGATCCATGATACTGTAACAAGTTTTCTTGTTACAGTATCATGGATCTGATATACTCCAACGTTTTTGTTTTTCTTTTTTCTTTTTTTCTCTGTGTTTTTTTTTTCTTTTTTCCATAATAGGTTTCGAGTCCAGGTGGTAGAGGGATTGAATTTTCGACACTAGCTACATAGCTAGGTGGAATTCAGTCGCTGTCTGGAGGATAGGA